>JAOEHQ010010147.1:0-16550 GCA_025447715.1 Asclepias incarnata
AGGAAGGGTTGACCCAAACCGGTTTCGGTTTCGGGTCGGGTCGGGTTGGACCCAAACCGAAAAATGCCCACGACTAGTTGCCGGCACGGGCGAAGCCAGAATATACTGTTAAGGGGTCGACTTCATACTTGATACAAATATATCAAGTAAAAGACAAGTAACGAAACATTACAGAGCATTGAAGTATAAAAAAATGATCGATTATGATTATTGATGATTATCATGGATTTTAAAATGATGTTGTTGGTTTATTATATTCGGTTTTATGATATAATTTCATGGTTAATTGAGAGGAGCTGATTGTATAATTTCTTTTTAGATTTGAGTTATAATTTAAAAATTTGTGATAGTTGGAGGGGGCCAAGCACCCCCTAGTCCCCCTACTAGCTCCAACCCTGGCTGCCGGTATGGCTATAGCCTATTGGGTCGGGCGGTGTCGATGTGTACTCCATTTTCGAACCCAGACACTTGGCTGATTTGCATTTCGATGTTAATATTCAAGTCAGACAATGTTTGTAAGATTTTTCGACGTTAATAACGTGTTAGTGCATGGCTGTTATTATTAAAAAAATATATTTTATAGATCATTTATTACATGTTGGAAACATTTAGGGCGCGTTTAGTTGGGAAAAACACCCATTGTTTTTCATTTTTGTTTCCATGAAAACATGAAAAACAGAAAACGCGATCAAATCATAGTTTTTCAAAAAAAAAAATCGAAAAAAACAGAAAACACTGTTTTCTAAATATTTTCCACTTTAGAAATGAAAGACTCTTTGTGTTTCTCGAAATTGTCACTAAATGCGTTTTCAAATGATTTTCTAGGGATAGTTTATAAAAAAATAAAAACGGAAAATTTAAAAATGTTTCCTGTAACTAAACGTACCCTTAAAATGCTTAACAAATCATGATGAATAAATTGAAAAACTTGTAATGGAAACGGCTCCCAAATATTAAAATTAATAATCGCTCATTTTATTCAAAGAGACCTCGTTAACTCTAGTGAAATAGAAACAACTAAGGCCATTATTAAAGATATTGGTGACGATTATTTAGTAATACTAGTGGATGAATCTTCTGATGCATCTCATAACAAATTTCATTGTGTTTGTTGTATTTTGATAAGAAAATATACATTTTTAAGAGATTTCTTGGTGTTCTACATGTTTATGGATGCTATTGCTTTAACGTTAAGAGAGGGAATCCAATTTTTGCTTGCTAACCATTCATTGAGTCCATATGAGATTCATGTTCGACGTTATGATGCGGCTAGCAACGTGAAAATGCTCCTCAAACTGTTGGTATAGAAAGCAACTTAGTTGACATATTATATTCACTACTACAAAATGGGGCATTTTACGTAGTTGAAATATGCATTTTTACATAGTTATTGTTTTGTGTAAAAGAGTTATGTAACTGATGCTTGGACCTTTTTACACGGGTTTTTTGTTAACAACTGTGTAAAAAGACACCCTTGTAAAAAAAAAAATTTAAAATTTGTCCAACCATATACCAATTTTGTTAATGTCAAAACAAATTAATACAAATAAATACATATGGCAAACTTAATATAATACAATCTAGTTTAACACATCTAATGAAAAAGTCCGTATGAATTTCAAACATGAGCCCATTTAAACAATATTCTCTAAAGTATCAATGTATCATCATTTTCATATCTCCAATCATCACTCCTGTAGCTAGAGTTTAGAGAACCTCCTATTCGGTCTAAACAATAGCCAAAAGACAAATAACACCAAAAGGAAAACGAATGCTAAAAACACGATCGAAATTAATTTTATTTTACTTGGTGTTAGCTTTTCTACAATGTACAGGAATAGTAATGTTTACCAGAAGTTTGGGTACTTCGGGTACTGGGTCCTTGTCTAGCATAAAAAAAACAAATAAATATTGTTAATAATATACATAATAAGATGATATGGTAAAAACAAATATGTTGACAAGTACCTTCCAAGCGGAGCTAATCCCCCAACAACAAATGATGAAAATGGCCTTCGGTTTCGAGAGTCTGGATACGATGTAGAGTCTTGCTCTGGAGTCGTCTCTCTCCTTCCACTACCTCTTCCTTGAGATTGATTTTGCAAAAAATAAAATAAAAATAAAAAAGACAAGTAAATGTAATGTTTCTATTTTTGGGGGCAGTTATGTATGGAGGATAAGATGGATGAAAGGGAGCATAAGGGTTCTAAATTTCTGGGAGCAAAAATTATGTGGAGTTTGAATTTTTTGGGTGAAAAATAAATAAATGGAGGGATATATGACAGGGGTTTCACCTACCCGCTTTGTTACACATTTTTTATAAAAAGTTGTGTGAAAATTTTAACCTATAATTTAATATATGAGAGGGGTTTCACCTACCCGCTTTCTTACACAGTTTTTATAAGAAGTTGTGTGAAAATTTTAACCTATAATTTAATGAGCCTTTTGTTACAGTCTTTTTACACAGTTTTTATAATCATCTGTGTTACAATTTTCGAATCCACTTTCTGACACGATTGGATATTTTCAATTGTGTCAAAACTTCCATTTTTATTTTTATTTTTCATTTTGCACATTTTTGTTGTCAACTACGTAAAATAAACATAGACTAATACTCATTTTTCTAGTAGTGATTAACTGTTTTGTCATCAATTTCAACTAACACTAGTTGCGGTTTTCGAAAAAATGATAATGTGGTTAGCTTTTTAAGAATCTTACAAACTTATTGAATGTTGTTGGGTTTTGTAACACCCAAACTTAAAAATATCGGATTTCAAAAACAAAAAAAAAACAAAAAAAAATTTAAGACCACAATGGCAGAAAAACGGTCCCTTTCATTTAAAATATATGTCAACCATAACCATCAATCATTGTTGACCCCAAAATGTTTTAAAAGTGTTACTAGCATCGCACATAGTTTACATGAAACCCGATATACAAATCCTATGGGCCTATACAAACCCGAACTACGAATATACAACATAATTCGTCTATCAAAACAACTAACGGCTTTTCGCAAAACTATACATCAAGTAGTCTACCCATTCTCACTGCTTCTACCTTCATCCAAGCTACTCTACGAGACACAATCGACAAAGTAGAACAAGTGTCAGTTTACAAATCTGAGTAAGATAATGGTCTATATCCAATATATATGTATCTCAAAACATTTTATAAAAACAGTTACATATATACTTTTACCATCATTGTTGATCACAATCATATAACCTGCACATATGAAATCAACATACACAAACAATAGGATTAACACACACAATCCTATATGTGCCTATCTTAATTATCATATAAAGTGTTCCTAACCAACAGAGGAATCACATCTTCCTGTGCGAGGACCACCATGACATCTTATGGATTCATCCTATCCTCGTCTTAATAGTTATGCCAACAATATCAAACTTTAGTAGGTCGGTCAAGGACCATTAGGGTGCGGGGTGCTTTATCCGACGTGGTGGGTAAGCAAACTAATGTGGTACATCTGTGTCGTTCAGGAAATGCATAACCAATTCCCGGAATAAATGCTTTCATTTGATAGGCTACGAGCCTAAACATTTACTCATTCATCTTATCTCCACCTTGGATTATGTCTAGAATACTCGTGGACATCTTACATTCACAATGTCCTTACATCTGAAAACACCATGGGATAAGCTTATCGCTCAATCTTATTTTATACTCAAGTTATCTCTTTCTATAGGCTAGCAATCAACAAGCTACCTATTCATAATCACATCAAGGGCCCCTATCAATGTGCACAAGTGATCATGGCAATCCTATGATTAATAGTGTCACTGCAATTCAACTTATCATCAGAAGTGAACGTCAATCAATCATACAAATAATATTAACTATCATCCAGTTAAAAAAACATGCGGAATGTCAATCTGATTCCGAACATCAATCAATCATATAAGCAAAATCAATAAAAACCATATGCAAATCATATGAACCTTATATGCAAATCATAAAACCCATATGCAAATCATATGAACCTTATATGCAAATCATAAACCCAAATGCAAATCATCTCAAGATATTCTTGAGGTTTCCCATAACCATTTAAACCCTCTCACCAATGCCCAAAGCCACCCAATGGACCCGAGAGTATGTTTAACACAAGTTAATCACTTTGAAACCAAACGTTTTGATTGTCTCTCACAGGGAATCCAATATATTACCTTAAAGGAAGTTTATAATCACACCAAAAATGATTCCCGAGCTTGCTAGGTGTTCCCACGACCTATGGATACAACGTACAAGTCTAGAGTTAACAAAACGACAAAGTTTTTCACCCCAGATAACCAATATGCGCCGCATGCAAATCATGCGCCACATATCCTCACTTTAACAAACAAGACCCCATTCTCTGACCCTATTTGTGCGTCACATGAACTTGATGCACCGCACAAATGCTGACGACCAACACACTTCTTTGTTTTGCAACTCGATTCGACCCTTTAGCAACCGTTTCAAAACCCGACACTTACCAAGACTTTAATAGGGACACAAATGGACATTTAGGTGGTATAAAACATACCCCAAACTTTCATGGGTGTTGGATCACAAAGAGTTTATCAATCGACTAAAAAACGTCAAAATCGACACTTGAAACAACTCTTTCAACATACAAACCTAAACCAAGTCCATACCCTAACCAACATAACGTGGAATACCTTATCAAAGGATAAATAAACTTTACCTCAACACTAGATGACCTAGAAGACGATTTCAAGCTAACACAAACCCACAAAATCAACCTCTTGGACTCCAAAACCCTTAACTTGGAATTGAAGATTACAATCCATTAACCATTAAATCCTAAATTTTTGCTAAAGAGAGAGAGTGTGGATCGGTTTAGAGAGAAGAAAGGGTGAAGAGAAATGAGTTATTTGGTTGTGTGAATGTGTGTGTGTGTGAGATGACAAGACTTTCTTGCCCTAACATTAGTATATTATATCCCCTTATTTACATACCTCTAATGTATATTTATTTTACTAGTATTTATATTAGGTAAACAATATATCCAAGTATTTATAAATTAAACACACATACGTATATATACACATAATTGACAATTATATACAATCAAGTGACTAACTAAAATGTATACCCATATATACATATAGTCAATCACAAATACACATAATAATTAATATACACATATTTAAATTGCAACCAAATTGATTCGTAAAGTCAAGTGAACCTTAGACGAGTCAAAGCATGGTTGACCAAGGTCAAAGTCAACAAATATACGAAATAAAGATTTAGGATGTTACAGGTTTCTTACAAGACAATATGTGTTTGTCAAGAGAATTTGAAGCCAAAAAAGCTGATGAAGCCTTTGATGACGACAAAATTGAAAGTGGCAAAGACTTGAATTAAGAACTTGGTTAGGGAGGTGGGGCAATACCTGTTCGGGACTTCCTTATGAACTCATTTTAAATGTCATTTATTTATATCTCGCAATATGTGATGTGCTTGACAAAATTGAATACATGCCTTCAAGATCGGATAATGATAGATTAAAAGATGATAATGTTGACAATGATCCACATATCACGTGGTGAGTCACTTGGGTGGGTTTTAATCGATAGTCAGAGGTTTGATCCTTACCAAGTGCAAGTCCGACCTCTATTAATCCCACTTGTTTTGGAGTCTAGTTGGAGTTTTTCCTCAGACACCTACTTTGCTAGGATTTAGCGGGACCACGTTTAAATAACCGACTACTCTAGTCAGAGCATGCCCTCACCTTTGTATGGTGTGGGGTGTTATCTACTCGGAAGATTGCTATTAAAAAAATGATAATGTTATCTTTGCCCAAGAGACATTTGAATGTGTTTTTATGGCACACTTGATAAAAAAGATTTTTGGGATAATAAAATGCCATACTACATGTAAAGTCAACAAAGAACAACCCCAAAATGAAAGGTCATTGGATGACAAACTGTCTTTAAATGCAATCATTCATTTTTTGAAATCTTTTTTGAAAGACGAGAGATCTAGCGGATTAATATTGCGGATTAATATTGGAGAACTTTCTTGAAAGCTTGTCAAAATAAACAAATATAAAGAATTTCATTTTTTCTATTTACTTGTCAAGCTGATGTTAATCCTCCCGGTGGCAATGACTAGTATCGAAAAATCTTTCTAAAAAGTAATATTTTCTCAAGGTTAAGCTATGAAATAGTATAGGTGATCAAATGTTGAATGATTGTTTTTTTTTGGTAATCATGGGTGTTCTACCCGCTTTGCGAGCAGACTAATCCTAAGAGCTGACACGATTTGCGAGCCAGAGTCAGAGCAGGTGAGCCTCTGTGACCACTAAGATATCTTTTTTTAAAAAAACCAAAGATTGAACCTGTAAAAAAAATATGTTTAGTTTAGAAAAAAAGATATGTTTTGATTTGACTGTGGCCATTTATTGACATAATAACGTCACAATGAGATATAGTTTTTTTTTTTTTTTAATGTAATCTATTGTATTCTCATATTACTCTAATAAATATCAAGAAATATCAATATGAGAAATTAAACACGGTCTCCCAATTAAAAAAAAAAAAAAGGAAGCCTTTGCCTGACATAGTTCCTTTGTTCATACAAATACAAAAACTCAATATATTGGGCTAGTTTTATTAAATGAGATGGGGTGCAGTGCAGCAGCTGACCGTCTTTAACACAAACCCAACACATTACCAAAATTTCAAAAAACAAAACCACATATCAGAATTCCGCTCAAATGTAACTTTCCCTTTTTTTTAACACCCATCAAACTCACCTATCCCCAATTAAATATATATATAAATAAATATACATAAATACTAATATCAACACCGCCGCGTTTCCCCCAAAATCTTTCATTCAACCACCTAGGGTTTGACTAACCCTCAAATCCCCAATTTAATGCAACGATTATCCTCCGCATTTGCATGAATCCGATCTCGTCGTTGCCGGTTTGTGGTTCTCAGCTGCTTAATCTATCGCGGGCCGGAAATGTCGTCACCGAAAGTCAATCATTTCTCAGGAAATGTCGTCGCCGGACAATCCGAGTCAACCGTTGTATCTATGGTACCTTTGTTGTTTAATTAATCTATTATTTCTGTATGTATTTTGTTATAAATACATCTATATATGTATGTGTATTAGTTATGAAGACTTATTATATAAATTTGTAGCTACATTGTGTTGTTAGTGATAGAGTGTTGTTAAAAGCTGTTCGATTAGCTGCATTGTATCATAATCGACATCGGTAGTTTCGGTTTTAAGGGAAGATACTTGTTATAGTGTGGTAATAGTATCATATGAAGTAAGGCTTGAGTGGCGTGAATTTGCTTAGGTAGTTATAGAGAATAGAAGCAAGTAGTGCTCCGGATTTTTTAAAAAGGCTGGTTTGTCGGGGTAATGTTGATCCAGATTTCATGTTGGACCTGGATGACACTTCACCAAGGACCGTACACAGGCAATGTTCAGCTTGAGAAGAGTGCCCGGGATTTTTCGGATATAGATATAAGGGTATGTTACTCAATTGAAGTAGGTAGATGTAAGCCGGAGCTATATTATTTGTATAAATGTGTTTGGCTAAGTAGTAGAGTTGGAGCTGAAAAATGTAAAATGAAGAAACAAATAAAACCTGAAATATGAAATACAGCTAGTTGAGTGGCATTTAGGTAAGAAGAATTTCTTCATAAGCTCAAGTTCTTTTCAAGTAGCTTATATTTTAGGATCTTATTATGTTTAAAGCCTTAAACTGGAGGTTTCCAAGCTCTTTCACATTTCCAAAAATTTTCGTGTTCATGCCATATTTGATTTCTAAGAAAAATTCCTATAAACTTACGACACTTATCTCATCAAATCTTTGGTAAAGTGCTTGAACAAAAATCTAAGCCTAAAAACGTTACTGTTGTTTCCAAAATCACTATGTTCTCATCTCTATGTATGATGAGGCCAAATGTTAATCAAGCTTCAGTTGATGAACTTAAAATCTTGAGCAAGAGGGTCTCCACTTGGCGGTTTGGTACAATGTGAACTCAAAAGCAGAGAAGAGAAAAATGTAGGCAAGTATTAATGAGGTGACAATTAGGTGCAAGATACTTGCTATAAGGCAATAACATTTATTGGATGATATGATACACAAGGAAGTTGAGGCATCAGGATGAGATTGCAACTGATTTGATGGCTACCAATACTATTAGGAGCACTTCATAGAGACCAGAGAGGACTTGTTAGTTTTCAGACACAAGTGTATCAGACCACGAATGCTGCGTTGTAAAGATACTCCAGACACATTGAATGAATTTTTAGAAACAAAAACTGTTGAAATCTTTATGTAATATGGTGCATCATTCTTCATGGTCATTTCTGAATACTCTCTATACTTCATCTCACTAATTGTATCTTTGAACTGAACTTGTATTCATATTGCTCAGACTCTTGCACAACAAGAAGCAGCTATAGCTCCCTCAGAAATTTCACGGGTTATCGATTCGTTGAAGAAGAAAGTAGATGCTGATCGTGGTGTCTATATCATGGTTAGTTCGAACAACTTAATTCCACAATATTCTATTCCTAGTCTGGCAAATAATCTTGATCATGATGCTTGATATGTTTTTATTTACAGAAAAGAATGGAAGAGAACAGGATAAAGTTGGCTGAAGTCACCAACAACCATCACAAGTTGTCATTAGAAAGAAGAAACTTAACGGCTGCTGGTGTAGATCAAACTGTTGATTTGTTGACAAAGAGGCAGAAAGATGCAATTGATATGCAAAATGGTGTCAATTCAAACGGTGACAGTGACAGCAGTTGCTCTCAGGAAGATGGACATGCTTCAGCAATTCTTTTAGGATCTAGCATTGCAGTAAAAAATGCTGTCAGGCCTATCAAGCTTCCAGAAATGAAGAAATTACCTCCTTACACCACATGGATTTTCCTGGATAGGTGATCTTGTCCGTGCTTTTTATCTTCATATGCAGTCAAATATATGTTCGCTATATATGTCATTAATGTAAATGTGTATTAGCTTGTTTCTTGTTTGAGTTTTCATTAGATAATGCTCTTACTGCAAGATGGTGGCCCCTAATAATTATCATAGCTTAGTATATATTAGACTATAAGACGGTGTTTAATGCTGCTATCCATTAGGGAAGGGTTGTTTTGGGTAGTAGTGTCGATCTTTATGTTTGCGCCTTTCTCCTTGCTCCCTAATATGGAAATGATGACAGACCAACAATTGAGTTACATGGCACTTTGTTATAGCTAATCTTTGTGTTTTTGAAACTTATTTTTATAGCTGTACCCTTTATGCTGAAAATGTCTGGTTATGACATATCTTTTAATTCCCCGTTTATTGTCCAATCAGGGCATCAGGTAACCCATATACTCTCTTTCTTTTGTTATTGTTTTTTCAGTTTTAAATTTAAAATTAAAGTACTGCCAGCTAAGATAAAACTTCTAATGCCCCATTGATTGCTTAATCAGGGAACCTATATAAAATCTTTTTTTAGTTATCTTTTTTTTCAGTTTCAAATTAAAATATGAACATGCTACCAAGTAAGATGCATCTTCCTCATTAGCACAAGGGGATTCGTTATTCGGGTCTAAGGTTATTAGATTTCTTTTATGCCCGGAAAACATAGAACTCTGTCGTATATTGCTGTCCTTATATCGTATCTGTTGATGCCCATTCTATTAATTTGCTTTACTCTTTGGCTTTATTGTCAATTTTAAGTTAATATTGCTTATTTCATCCGACTATGAAAGTATGAATGATACAGAAATCAAAGAATGACAGAAGACCAGTCTGTAGTAGGTCGAAGGAGAATTTATTATGATCAAAATGGGGGTGAAGCATTAATTGCCAGCGACAGTGAAGAGGAAACAATTGATGAAGAGGAGGAGAAGAAGGAATTTGTTGACTCTGAGGATTACATCATCCGGTTGGTGCACTTGTTATATATGTTCTTGTGATCCTATTGATTCATAATTATTTAAAGTATACTTTTGATTTCTTGCTTTTACGGACGTCATAAAAGTTCGTTATGTCTGTTTAGTGGGCAAAACATTATGCAAAGGACGAGGAGAAAAGTTGGGGGGGGGGGTATTAATGTTAATATGTTTTGTATTCTTATTAAATTTCTTTACATTGAGTTGGTGTTTGCACTTGTGCTTTATATTTCTAGCATTTTAACATCCACTTTTAGTTTCTTTCCATGAGTCATTTCAGTGCTGTTGCATAAATCATACTCTGTGAATATGGGAACTGGGCTAAACCTAAAGTGGTTACTTCCTTCAAGTGGTTACTTTCTTTACTAAACCTAAAGCAATCACTTTCATTGTTTTGTGATATTGCTATGGCCGTCTTGGTTTAAATGTTTCTCCTTAGTCTTCAGAATTTTGTGATATTCCGGTCTTTGTTCAGTGTGTCACAAGACCAACATCTTAGAATGATTTTCCATCATTGTTGCTCTTAAAGATATCCTTTTATGGTGGATCTGATTTTGTGATTTTATGCTGTGATGTCTGATACATATGTCTTAATGACTCCTGTTCATCAAAAAGAATAGTATTTCTGCACACTAATTTATATGTAATGATTCCAGAATGACCATAAAACAGCTTGGCTCATCTGATACTGTTTTGGATTTACTGGCACAACGTTTGTCTAGAAAACCTTCTGAACTCAGGGTAAGCACTTAGCTACCTGACATTTTGTTTTATTTTGTCCTCATCTTGATTTTTTTTTGTTTAGTTATAGGACTACACAATGCAAATGTTGGTGCCATTATTTTATTTCCATTTTTTTTTCTTGTGTTTGCTTTTCACACACCATGTAAACCTCTCATACAGGCAAGATATGAAGTTCTTGTTAATAGAGAGAATGTTGTTGAAGACTCTAAACCAGGAAATGTTGAGTTCGATATGAGTTCAATATACGACAAAGATCTCGAAGCTGCACTGGACTCATTTGACAACCTATTTTGTCGCCGATGCCTTGTAAGCAGTGTTATTCTACATGTTTTTTTCTTGGGTTGGGGATGTTATATATAATGCAATCATTTATTTTGTTTATTATGCGTGCAATGCTCTTATTTTATGTCCGCACTGGAACGTTACCGTAGATTCTATGTTGTATGCAAAGAACCCCTTTGGAGTAGAGGTATGTCTAAGTTTGTATATTTCAAAATAATAATACGCAAGAAGCCTATACATATTGCAGATCATGAGTTTTCATGAATTTCATCTTAACCAATTTTTCTTTAGAAAAAAGAGTGACCACAATTATCACTCCCATATCACTGTGACCCTGTATACGCGGTGGAATATAGATCAACTTCTCATAGGGCTTACAGCTCCCCAAAATACCCAAACAAACTACTAGACCAAGCTCCAATTATAAGGATTCACAAGAACAGAAGCACACATGCATTCAATCACCCAACCGATTGAATGCATGTGTGCTTCTGTTCTTGTGAATCCTTATAATTGGAGCTCGGTCTAATACTTTGTTTGGGTATTTTGGGGAGCTATAAGTCCTATGAGGAGTTGATCTGTATGGTCACAGTGATATGGGAGTGGTAATTGTGGTCACACTTTTTTCTATGGAAAAAGTGGTCCATATGAAATTCATGATTTTGATTAAAAGCTAAGGCTAGAATTGGTATTGAACTCAAGTGCTTAAAGGAAAGCAATCCCAAGCACCCTTTATGTGTGACATATGTATTCTCATACTGGTATCCTTGGGACATATATAATGCTATATTTGCTGTCATACTAATTGGTTGTTTTAATTGGTAGGTATTTGATTGTAAATTACATGGATGTTCACAGGACCTTATATTTCCTGTAAGTTCACTATACCTTACCCCTTCCATCGATGCGTTCCCTTTACATTTTTTCTTTGCCGTAAAAGACACTTGTTTTGAAACTTTAAAAAACAAAACGAGTTTAGGGCTTCTATCTTTGAATAGCATGTCGTTAGTCGTAATTAATCATGTGTAGCTTTTTAGATGCTAATATGGACGGCCTTTTCTTTTCTTATAAAAGGTAAGGTTACCTGGTTTTGATGACTAATTATTAACCCTGACATATTTAGGCCGAAAAGAATTGTACTTTAAAAAGCATGGAGGAGGAGAAGGGACCTTGTGGTCCACATTGTTATCGCCGGGTAATTTCTCATTTTATTTTATCAAGTATTTTGTCTAGGATCTAAAAATAAGTATACATGTTCTTGTAACTTTTGAATTTCTTTTTGCTATATTTTTGGGTGCTTACAATATCTAAAAAACAATTAATTTCTTAGCATACTTAACTTCATTTAGGTCCAGCAGGTGGAGGGCAATGCAGTTACATCTCCTATGCCACTCAATAGTGAACACAAAGCGGTACCTTTATCAAATGGTAATGGTGTTCAGTCGTCTAAAAAAAAGTCCAATGGTCGGTCTCTACTGAGGAAACTGAAGTCTCCCCAGAGTGAAAATGCTTCATCAAATGCTATAAACTTATCTGAAAGTAGCGAGTCAGAGACTAGACCAGTTCCGTCACTACACAAGAGTAAGCTTGTGGAGAAGCGTGGGACCCGTCAAAGAAATAGCAAACGTATTGCAGATCATGTTATGGTTGCGATAAAGAAAAGACAGAAAAAATTGGCTGCTTCGGATTCCGAGTCTGCTCCAAGTGGAAGTCTTGGCTCAAGAGATATTGGAGTTAAATCCAACTCGCTTAAAGGAAATGAAGAAGCTAGCTCATCCTCTTTGAAGGTCAAATCTTCGAGTGCCAGAAGGGGCAGGCGAAAAGATTCTTTGGTCTCTAGCAGTGATAAATCTCTTCACACTGAGGTTCCTGATTGTTCATTAAAGGAGATAACCAGTGCCCAGCCAGTGGTTAATGGTGACGACAAATGGAAGAAAGAAGAGTTTGTGGATGAGAGTATATGTAGACAAGAAGCAATTGAGTTTAAATGTTGGAAAACTATTGAAAAATCTCTTTTTGAAAAAGGTCTTGAGATATTTGGCAGGAACAGGTCTGTGATATTATCTGGCCTTATTTAGCTTCTATAATTTGAGGGTTTTTACATCATATAATTTCTTTATAATGTTCATCATTGCAGCTGTTTAATAGCTAGGAATCTTATGAACGGTATGAAGACTTGTGCGGAGGTGTTTTTTGCAATGAATTCTTCTGAGAATAAGTTATCTTCTGGTGGTGATGGCATTCATTATCTAGCTGATGGATCCAGAATTGATAGTAACGAGAATATGGTTAGTAGTGTCATACTCTACTTGTTGCACTGGTAACAGTGGTATTGCTTGGCAGAATATTTCATTGCTGTTATGGTTGTAACTGCACATCAGGGCACTGCATTAAGAAGAAGATCTAGATTTTTACGCAGAAGAGGGAAAGTTCGCCGCTTAAAGTATTCTTGGAAGTCTGCTGGATATCATTCAATGAGGAAACGTATCTCTGATAAAAAAGAGTTGCCTTGTCGCCAATACAATCCATGTGGCTGTCAATCTGCATGTGGAAAGGAGTGTTCTTGCCTTGTGAGCGGGACTTGCTGCGAAAAGTACTGTGGGTAATGTCGTCTTCTCTTGGCATGCCTTATATTCTATTTTTCATCTGTCCTTGTTTTTTTAATCTTATAGCCAGTTTTATGTTCACTAGATGTCCGAAAACATGCAAAAATCGTTTTAGAGGATGCCATTGTGCTAAAAGCCAGTGTAGAAGTCGTCAATGCCCATGTTTTGCTGCTGGTAGAGAATGTGATCCAGATGTGTGCCGGAATTGCTGGATTGGGTGAGATTTTTAGATGGCTTGCTGTGTTTATTATGAAAAAGTTCAACCATTGATACATGAAAAGGCAAATGGATTCTTAGACATGTGCCTAACTTTTATGTGTATTTTAAGGTGTACATTTCAATTATAAATGAACATGCAAATATATTTGTTATGTGGAACTCATATTAGTAGCTCTTAAAACTGGAGATCTACAAATCATTTCTATTATTTTCCCTACTCTGCTCATGAGAGGTATCAGTTCCAAAATAATATTGTTCGAATAATCTAGAGGTTCTCCATTTTCGGCTTTTATAAGCATTGAACCCTGTTTGTTTGATTTTGCAGGTGTGGTGACGGTACTTTAGGGATTCCAGGCCAAAGAGGTGATAATTATGAGTGCAGAAATATGAAACTTCTTCTCAAGCAACAGCAACGGGTAATTATGTTTTTCATTTTATCCACCCACAAAATAAGAATAATTTGCTGCTTTGAAATGTGATGATCTTGATGCTGATGGTGCTTGGCATCAGGTTCTACTAGGAAGGTCAGACGTCTCAGGCTGGGGAGCTTTCTTGAAGGTAAGCAGGACTACTGGTGTATTATGCTTGTTATGGTCCTTCAATCATCTCATCTTTAGCTGCTTTGCAGAATAGTGTACCTAAACATGAATATCTGGGTGAGTACACTGGGGAATTGATCTCACACCGTGAAGCTGACAAACGAGGAAAGATCTATGATCGTGAAAACTCATCCTTCCTTTTCAACTTGAATGACCAAGTACAATACAAACTTCCTCGAATTCTTTAGTTACATTTTACCCCTAAAACAAACTAAAGAGCCTGCTTTCAATATGCAGTACGTTCTTGATGCATATCGTAAAGGTGACAAATTGAAGTTTGCTAATCATTCTCCAGTTCCAAATTGTTATGCTAAGGTAATATAAACCAAATATATTAATGCACCATTTTGTGGTTTGCAACACAATTGTAGAATGATTGTGGATATGAATAGTTCTCTGTGTTAACATTGTTGGTCAGGTTATTATGGTGGCTGGAGATCATAGGGTTGGTATATTTGCTAAAGAAAGAATCAGTGCCGGTGAAGAACTCTTTTATGATTATCGCTACGAACCAGATAGGGCTCCTGCTTGGGCAAAGAAGCCTGAGTCTGCTGGTTCAAAGAAAGAGGATGCGGCTCCTTCCAGTGGCCGTGCAAAGAAGCTTGCTTAGAGCAAGATGCTAATTCCTATATCGTTAACTCAACAGCCTTTTTGGCAATTCTTTACCATTCTTAGGTAATTCTTTTTATTAGTTCCCCGGGGTCATCATCTCCCATTCGAGAATTTATTTTCTATAGATGACACATCCAAGATAGGGGGAAAATTTGTTGTAAACATGCAAAATACATGTATCTTTTGCATCAGAAATTTACATGTAAGGTGCATTTTGTTGACATGACTTTTTACCAGCCTGTAATGGTTGGTTAACCTTTTACAGGAATGCACATGCAATTTGTTTCTCTACTTTTGTCGTCAGGTTGGAGTTTTCAACATTGTTTATTTTGCAACCATAAAAGAATTAAAGAGCGATTACCGTGTGTTTTGGTTTATGGGTAATAAAAGTTTTTGTTAAAATAATCTCATTTTTTAGTCCCAGCCCCAAACTTTACCTCCCGTTTCAACTCCTGGTTACAATCTCAGCTCCAACTAATTTTGTTAAATATACCCAAAATTTAGAGATTTAAAATATGTTACTGTTTCCCAAACAAATCCTCGACTCCTCGAATACAATGGGAATTCGCACCTAGCGAATCTTTCACTCTACCTCCTCTTATTAAGACTATAGAATGTTCTTGTGATTTATGACCTTCGCTGGAAATGTGAGCTAATATGTCATGTCGATTGCTCAACTGTGGAACTGAATTAGGTTTTTTTTCATTGGTACACGCGGGCGTACTCCTTGCTTGTGGGGACATTAATATCTAATGTTTCTTGTGCCAAAAAGATGAACCTAAACATGTGACTAATGAGGAAAAATGGACACATGACAAAATCAATGGTAATGATTAAGAAAGAGAAAACATATAATACATCATACATGTGTCAAACAATCAAAAACTCCCTAAATTTAAGGATGATGATCGGATATAGCTGTATTGCCATCCAAATATAACTAGTTGTATTGTTGTGATCTTTTAACCAAAACTATTACCAAATATAACTAGTTTCTATTAACCATAACTTTGTGTTTTTTTTTTTTTGGAACAGCTATAAAAGTTTGTGTTGTAGTCCAAACAAGACAAAACAAGCTATAAATATATGTGAACGTGTATGAATAATTTATGTTTCTAAAAAAGAAAAAATATGTTTATTAAAACCCAAAATTTTTATGGTAGTCATGCGTCTCTTTCTTTAACTGTCAACTATATATACATATAACTATGTATGGATGTATGTGTGTTTATATATTATTAAAATTAAAACTAGATTATTTTCTCGACTATATGTGTCATCTTCCGTATAACTCTTTTTGTTGAGCATAAATGGGCGGGATGTGACTTTTCATAACATTTAAGAGCATTGGTAGAATGGTGGTGGTAGTTATAGTTGTATGGAAGAAAAAATTGCTAGAAGGTATTGATCTATTATTGAATGCAATAATGGTGAAGGGGTTTGGGCCTGGTAATCCCAGGTTTGAATCTTGGAGGAGGCAAGGGTTTACCCCTATTAATTGTCGTGTCTTCGGGCGGATTAGTAGGGGGTT
>JAOEHQ010010158.1:0-27580 GCA_025447715.1 Asclepias incarnata
TTTATTCTCATCGTGTTAGTTTTTATATGATTGATCAGTTTTAGATTATGATGATTATTGATGATTCATTTACATATAACTAAGAGAGGATATATTTATGATTACGTGGCATATCTATTTGTTTGACAAATCAGAAAAATCTGAGGTGTCAATTAGTGGTGAGCTTACAATTTGTACTCCTAATAAATAGGCTGGTATTCTTCGAATATTTACCTCCTAATATGTAGAGATTTTTATTTATTATAATAATATTATATTATATGACTAAAGACTAATTTAGAGATAATAATGTATTAGTTGTAGATATAGAATGCATATCTCCCTACCTTGAAGTCGTCTAGGTTTTCATTCGCAATTAATCGGATGTGGTTTTATTCATTAGATCGATGAATTAAAAGTCTATTTATTTATTGATCTATCAATACTTCATTGATTTCTTGAATCGCCAATCCTAATTTATTTTCTGTAAGTTATCTATCTATCTATTTCTTTTATAATTTTTATTCTCATCGTGTTAGTTTTTATATGATTGATCAGTTTTAGATTATGATGATTATTGATGATTCATTTACATATGATTTGATTTATTATTTGATAAAATAACACTCATAAGTAATTAATAATTACTTAATACTTATGGTGTTCCCGTCCATCGGACGGGTATAATCTAGTTTATTATATTCTACTCGTAAATTATTAGCATTTGGGATGACACGTAACCAGAAGAAGATATTTATTTTTTTGATGAGATTTTCAAAATAATATAACATCATATCGTTTTTTAATAATACATACATACTACTTTTTATTAACATTTATGATACCAAAAACTACAAAGTTTGTGAATTCCAAAAACAAAAAGAACGATAACATGAAACCTCCATGCTATAAACAAGATGTAAGATGGAAGTAGAATATATGAAAATAATACTATATACCTCTAAATAATTACAAAAAATTATAGTCAAGGAGGTTATGATAAGACATAAGGTGATAAGACATAAGAGTAACGATTGATTCATATATTTTTGTGTCATCAACCAAAGAGACAAGTTAATTTGTGGGATCCAAGCATATCTTATAATCATATATGGTCTTTCTTTAAAAGAGTTGGGTGTTAATGCAACTTATTGGCATCACATGCTATCAATAATGAGTGAAAAAGTAGTGACTTAGATATGTGCAATCTAATAGGAGTATTCATGTGATTATTTATGAACTTTTTTTCTTGTCACGTTGTGATGGATTTAGGAATAAAAATCACATGTGTCCAATTATAATTCATCAACTTCAAATGTTTTAAAAATACTTACTTTACAATTTATCTAGGTTCAAAATTTTGGATAACATATGTCCAAATATAATTTTTCATATGCTTGCTAATTTTTTTTTTGATATTAGGATATCTAACTATTAAGTTACCTAGGCGGTGATTTATAATTGATTATTAGTTAACTCATAAGTTTTTTTTTTTTTGCCCTAAAAAATGAAACTCATAATTTTTTATAGTATAGTGGTTTTGCTTGGTCAATCTCTCGTGTGTTTCAAAGGTTTATTAAGGAAAAACACAATTAACCAACATACAGATTCTCTTGCAAAAGAGAAGTTAAGTAAGTTGTCAAAGGATGTGTTACTCGTCTTATTTCACTAATTATTCAACATCATAACAGCATATTGTACAACACAATCATGGGCTTTTTATGGTGGTGGCAGGTCTACTCCGGTGTGGAAAGAGTTGTCGGCTCCGTTGGACGAACTACCTCCGGCCAGATATCAAACGTGGTCCCTTCAGCCCTGAAGAAGAGAAGCTTGTTATCCAGCTACATGCCATTCTTGGTAACCGGTACTACTTCAAAATGCTTACATTGCTCTTTTTTTATTTTGCGGATGGATGCCATAATATTGTAACCAAAAAGGTCTCTGAAAGAGTAAACTGCAGGGACTAGTAATGTAAATATAAAATAGATAAAGGTGTATAAGTTAAACAAGTTAGTTAGACGGTTAATGGTTGTTAGGTCGGTTAATCAAGTAGTTAAGAGTAGGATATATATCAGATGGTTACATTATATTTCAGTGTATAATGATTTCATTTTTCATTAATCAATGAGAAGTAATTTTCTCCCAAATTACTAGTTCTTGGGTCTCTAAATTGAGTTTTGTATTTTTCAGATGGGCTGCTATTGCTGCCCAGTTACCAGGAAGAACAGATAATGAGATCAAGAACCTATGGAACACTCACTTGCGGAAACGCCTCTTATCTATCGGCATTGACCCGCAAACCCACGAGCCAACCTCCATATCCTCGCCTTTAGTGGGCCCACTGAAACGGCCTCCAGTCTCCCCAACCACTCGCCACATGGCACAATGGGAGAGCGCTAGGATGGAAGCCGAAGCAAGACTCTCAATGGAATCATCGTTACTTTTAGCCCCGTCAACATCCTTGCCACCTAGCGAAAGAACTAACCCTGACTATTTCCTACGAATTTGGCATTCGGAAGTTGGAAGCTCTTTTAGAAATATCAACACCAAAAGCGAAAAGCTCACTTGTTCTAGCCCAGTTTCCCAAGCTTCGGTGTCTGGCATGACTATTGAAATGGGGCCCAAACCAGACGTTGAACTCTCATCAAGCAATCTAGAACCTGAACCAAATACCGATCCGGAGCATATGAAAATAATAAATATTTATGCAGGATTCACACACTCTTCGAGCTCAAATGAAGTTGAAGACTCATCCGATACCGCACTACGGTTGTTTTTTGATTTCCAGGGCCAAAATGATATGAGCTTCTTAGAAGCCTCATTTTAATTAAAGTTAGGTGTTTTCTACGGATGAAGATTTGATGATGCTGGGCGGGCGTCGAATTCTTCGTTGTGACTTGTAACTTCATATATAATTACTTAACTTGCTAAAGACAACAATCCTTCAGAACTTGTGAACTTAACAACAGTCATTTTGTCTACTTTCGACTTGTCTTTTGTTTTTTTTTTTTTTTTTGTAGATGTTTTGTTGGTTGGTTATTGTGACATTTTTTACTTGCTTACTCGACTAAAAAAAAAACAAAAAAAACTTTAGGTTTGTGTTCGTTTAAATGTAACTAGATGCAAAAGCCAATATTGTTATATTGTACTCGTACTTGCTTAATATCGCCAAATGACATGAAAAAGTCCCAACTCCTGCATTTTATTTACTCGTCTGGGTAGATAAATATTGACACATGTGAGCGGTTTATGTACACGCTCGGTATTATTACAAGAGATGAATTCAAGTTATTGCTACAATCTTTTCATCACAATACCACGTTACAGAGAAACAAACTTGAACTTGAAATTCATAGTATGTGTAGTACATATATCTGAACCATTACTAAATCCAAAAAGGATCCATAATGCTTTACAAGCCTAGTGCCACCCATCATGCCACGCATTGCAAACATCAATAGCTATGTGCACCAAAACAAACTTCAAACTAAAAGTCAATGCTATAAAGATTGATCAATTTGGCCCCACGAAACAAGTCTAGTTGAAATTAACATCATAAAACTGATTTGCATTTGCCAAAGGAAAGCCTAAGGCGAAAGCAGAGTTAACCCTAAAAATCTGGGTTGGTGATCTTCAAAGGTCAAAAGAGAAAACTGCATCGATCAAAGGAGAACGAATGCAATAAAAATCTTTAACTGTACAATTTGTATTTGTGGGGCAATAATTACTATACACATCTAGAAGTTTTGGAGTTTTTACTTCTTTGCTTTTTATTTATTTCCGGGCATCTATTATGCTGCAAGTGTTCCTTCACTAACTTGGTTGTCATCGGTAGAATCTGAAGGTTGGGGTTTAGGTTTGACCACAATACGAGAAAACCCGTACCCAAGAGAGCTTCCACTAGTTTCACAGAGCTGCACAATATTCGGAAATATGATTATTTGATTGTTGATAACTAGAGAGATGACAAATCATGTGCAAAATATTCTCCAAATATGTATCTAAAAATGCAACGAGGGGATACCTCAGTTAGTTCTGAGAGGTGACGAGATCTAAACTCATTGATTGCAGCTGCTATTTCCGACATCGGTAATTTAGCCTATTTAAACAATAAATGAAAGAGGATCAGTACACTTGTATGCCTACAAAGTGTTACATTAGCTAATTGTTATTAAACGAAACAGAGAACATGAAAAGATCCAACTCATAGAATAACGGTTCCCGATCAACTCATAGAATAACGGTTCCCGATCCCAAGAAAAAAAGAAACAATTCTATGTGAATGTTGGAAAATAGATGCAGTGTTTCTATGTTCTGGATTATGTTCCAACCAAAAATCATCCATGTCCTCGTAATGATTAATAATATTCATAGTAGCGTCTTTGATCAACTAGATTCTGTCATTGTTGAGGCCATTTTTTATATTTGATTAGTAGTTAAGCGTCTTAGCAAAATCAGATATTGTTTTTGCTCATATTCAAATAGGCTTCACATCACAGTTCCTTTGTAAATGTAGACAAAGTTTAAGATAAACTTTTGTTACAATGTGGTTATGTTTTAAGCTTGTAATGTATGTAGACATATATGTACATTTGCATACATACATATAGACATGGTCACACATACACAGAAAAAACACAGACGACTACCATTGACAGTTACTAGCATGAAGACTATCAAAGCCAGTAAAAGAGATTAATCAGTTTTCTAAAGTCACGTGAAAGTTATTACTTACTTGCGCAAGAACAGCAGATGCTAACTGTAAGCTAGGTTCTAACGTCTCAGGCACAACCTGCACCATTTTGTTAAATCAAAAGTCAAGAAAATCCATCAATGTTGATTCAAATCTCCAATTAAACATGGTCAACAGTCAGGTGCTCATCTAGTGATGCCCCAGATACGAAAGGCAATAGGTTAAACATGAGACCAACCATTACCAATGGATAACATTAGCCCTCAGCCACCTGTTCTCAGAAGTTGCTTACACTATGATTTCCAAGCTAGCTCTTTACAGAACTTCTTGGCCCTAATTTAGTTCAAGTTATTGATTTCAAACAATCCTACTTGTTTTTGCATTCCAAACTAGCAATTATTCGTGTGAATCAAAACATTGTAGTTTGCAATATTTTAAGATTTTTAACAAAATGGTGAAAATGTTCAAAAAGCACATAAACAAAGGTAGTACAGTTGAAACAGAAGTATACCGCTGTGGCCCCGGCCTTCTCCAGATTGAGTCCATGATCAACATCATGAGCACGTACAAAAGTCTTTACATTTGGGAAATACCTGCTAAGAGCCCAAACAGTTCTATAATTTGCACCAGGAGTATCTAACGTTATTGCTGCAGCACAAGCTCTTTCAGCACCGATCTTATGCAGAACCTGCCAGTTCAAGTGCACAAACAACATTAGACTATTTCCACGTCGTTTCTTTTTTTGCTTATGAAAGAAATTAGCCTCACCTCTCGACTACCAGCATCCCCGAAATACACAGGAAGGTCAAGAGCACGTCCCACTGCTACTCGATCACTGATATCAAGAAAACTTAGATGTTAATAGGCTAGATATATACTTCACAAATGATCAAAATCAATTAACACCTATTTAGATAATGTAAAACTAAATAAAAAATGAACAGATGTACACATGCTGAGAAGATCTTAGTATATAGAACGCTTTATATGTAGATTGTGTCATTGTGTTAGAATTGTTTTGTATTTTATTGAATTGATGTATAGAATAGGCCTTTTCTTGTATTGTTGGGTCGAGTCTTGTTGGTGTTAGGCATGTCTAGTACCAAAGGCTTGACTTTGTAAATGTTTTGTGATTTTGGTGTGCGATAAATAACCGAGGTACCGGCCTCTTTTTTTTTAAAAAGAAAAAAGAAATAAAAGAGTTGGTTGGAAACAGAGTACACAGTTAATGAAAGAAAGTAAATAATTCCATACCTCCTCACGTCAAGAGCAACAAATGGAATTAGTCTTTCTGAAAGAAGCTGGGCAATGATCTGAACCATAAAGTTAGAAATAATAATAAAAGAGATCACAGGAGATATCCATATCATAGAAACAATAAGCATCATGTTCCTATCCACATTATATACTTCGGTAACAAATATAATTAGAGATTGTGCTATACCTGGCCAACACGTCCAAAACCACATATAATTATATGATCCTGCAAATCATCTGTCTGAAAAACAGAATGACAACAAAGTACAAGAAACAAGCCATGAGCAAATGGTACGATCAATGTATGAGTCGAAATCACATCAGAGGAAGAAAAATCCATATATGTGGCAAATAAGACCTTATTCATAAATAAAAAAAACAAGACCTAAAGAGAGATAACTAGCACATTACCTCACTCTCTACAGGTAATAAACTACGAACGTCTTGCTGCTCAAAGCGAGATGCTATTAATTGGCCTCCAGCAGCTAACCATGGTGTGATGGCCATTGAAATACCCACGACAAGAAACAGCAAAGAAGACAACTGGGAAGTCATTATTCCCTAAAAAGGAAATAAAAGTTATAACTAAATCACAGCAATATACATGATACAACTCTTCCGTGCATCCATGAAGTCGCATAATAACAGTAATACCAAAAAACTAAGTTCACTGAAGCTACCTGATTGACAGCTTCGCCAAACGCCACAAATGCAAATTCTCCACCAGGTGCAAGCAGAAGACCAACTCTAATTGCAGATATCAATGAGACACCAAAAAGCCTACCAACTAAAGCCACAAGTATGGTCTTCCCAGCAATTAAAAGTCCTAGTGAGCCCATAATTACAGGAAAGTTTGAGACAAGAAGTTTTGGATCAATCGACATTCCAACCTGAAAAACAATTGATGTTGTCAAACATTTTAAAATCATAGAATGTCTTTGGTATCTAAAAATGCCTTTGAAACACAATCTGATATCAATATTGCATGCATTAGATTCCTCCTCTCATACATTAAAAAACCAAATAAACAAGGCATACCGTCATGAAGAAGAGGCCTAATAAAAGGCCACGATATGGAGCAATATCTGATTCAACCTGCAAAGAGAATTCAGTTTCTGCAAGTAACAAACCGGCCAAAAATGCTCCCAGTGCCATGGAAAGGCCAGCCTGTTCAATTTATAATGAGAAAAATACATATTAAAGTTAAAGTTATATTCAAATATAAATTACGAATAATGTAAGTCTACTCACCCTTGCAGTTAGAAGACTGGTTCCAAGGATAACCAAGAGAGTGTTTGCAGAGAATATCTCTGCATTTTGCATCTCTGCAATTTGCTTGTATATAGGGCGAAGCAACTGCAAGTAGCAAGATAAGGGTATATAAGGGCAGGCTAGGAAAACAGAAGTGTCAGAAACTTTAACGTTTTCATCCACCCAAGTCCATATAAACTTCATAAGTCTAGAAATTACCAGGCGTCCTCCAGCAATAATGGCGCTAATAGCAACAAGTGCCTTTACAGCAGCCAATCCAAGAGCTTCAGCAATTGCTTGGAAGCCAATCTGTAAAAATATATTTTGTAAATAAAGGAGTAGGACTATGTCATCATGTTACAAGTCTGAGAAACAGAAACACAGAAGTCACACATGTGACAGCAGATTACTAATTTACTTCTAGGTAAACTAACAAGCATAGCTCAAGATAAAAAGAAATACATTTGAAAAGGAAAAAACATATAGCAATATTAGCATCATAGAATAAACATTGTACGTACTAATGGAGAACATTTTTATTAGATGAATGGTGTATGTCACTAAAACTACTTACCCCTCCTTTTGATGAATTCGGTGAAATAAGAGGTATTAGAATCAGCAAAACAACAACTGCTAAATCCTGAAGGAAAATAAAAGAAGAGACAGACACGGGGTCAATTAGAAGGTCCCATTGTACAATTGTACAAGTAAAAATTACAGAGTAGCATGATTTCGTTAGCTAAAGTACGGAACAGAAGAAACACAAAATATGATAAGGTTAGAATATCAAATAAAAACATTCAGAACACAGTCAGTCATGAATTCTATTCATAATGAACCCTATTACAATACCTGAAAAAGTAAAACAGAAAACGTGGCTCGACCATGACGTGATGTGCTCTCACCTCGTTCTTGCAATACCTGCACAAGTAGAAGATTGACATGAATTTAACCGTCAATCAACAAGGAAAAGTAAATGATACCAGTATTGCTACATCCCTTAAGAGAAAACACGTCTCTTTCGAATAAAATAAAATAGTAAAAGGTCGTGTTGGTAGTTTAGTATACTAATTATTAAGAGTGTATTAATCATCCAACGTTCCTACTTCCTACTCAGGTTCAGTATACAAGGATAATCAGAACATCGGTGACTTTACTATAATGTTCATTTTCAAATCAATAATATGATACCAAAAATGTCCGACAAGAACCGATCAGATTCCAAACACTATGAAGAATATGGTTTTCGTAAATTCATTTCTGCTACTAGTCATTACCTGGAGGACAACAGCAGTGGAAGATAATGCCAGGCCATTACCAATTACAATTGCAGCAGGCCCTGGCTGTCCACAGATAAAATGGGCAACCAATCCCACCACAACAGCTGTCACCAAGACCTGCATCCACAAGGACTTTTAGATACCGGGCCTAAGCGAGATTCTTGGTTTTTACAAAACCAAATGTTTGCCATTACCTGTGCGGAACCTAATCCAAAAACATACTTCTTCATGGAACTCAGCCTTTCAACAGAAAGCTGCATGGGTTGTAAACTTTCAAACATTGGCTTTCTTTAAAAACCGGTGGAAGAACTAAATATGAACTTAAAGCATACTTATGTATACTAACCTCAAGGCCAATATTAAAAAGCAAGAAAACAACTCCAAACTCAGCTATTGCTTTCGTAGCATGTACATTGCGTATAATTGAAAGACCATATGGTCCGATCAAGATGCCAGCAGTCAGATACCCAAGAACAGGGCTGCCTAAACACACAACCGGATGGAAACCAAACAATTAGGTGATGATAACTTGTTCCTACATGCATAGAAAGTTCTAAATTACTAATATATTTACAAATTAAAAAGACTCCAGCTTAAAAATACTAATAAACAAAACTTTTGGGGAATGATCTTACAAGTATCTAGTAGAAACCAATTGATATTTTAATATGCATTTTCAACTCCAAAAAATATACTAACATGCTAACAATAATATTAGAAGGATACATCAACAGCAATTATTTTCTCCACTTCTATTTGCAAAAAGTAGAATTTTAGTACCTCCAGGAAGTTTCTGGAATATAGGCACAAAGATAACACTGGCAAGTAATAACCATACAATGTCCAACAGCGAAGCTTCTTCTTCATTTATCTGTGGATGGATTCAGAAGCAATCAGTAACCATAGAACACAACACTAAATAGCATTCACAGCCCAACTTGAAGACTGCAGCATATAATAAAAGCAAGTGACGAACAGCATACCTCTTGATGAGGAATCATTTCAATTAGCTTTTTGACTCTCTTTGGTAATTTCCTTATTTGTTTGACCAGTGGTTTAGCATTTAAAGACACTTCGTCAATACTGGTGGCAATAATATCTGGTTGTTGAAATAGTTGCTGGATCCGTTCATCTCGCTTAGCATAAAAAGCAAAGCTGACATATATAAGCATCATGCAAAAAGTGAAAAGCAACTTTAATACCAAACATTTTCAAATATAATAAGTTATGATATTTAAAAAGCATGACTTTTTTTCCTTATTATAACTGAACTAGAAAGAAATTCATACCCTGCACCAACAAGCAAAGAGCCGAGGACCAGCTTAGGTATTTGCGTTCTTGTGGAACCAATTAACCACTGGAAAAACCAAGTTGGGGTAAAGTCGATTTCATCTTCTGCAGAAGAGAAAAATGATGCCGGAAAAAAACGCGAGGATTTTTTCAACGATGCTTTAGGAGAATTTAATGGTGAAGCGTCCTTGGTCAATTCCTTTTGTGTTTCTGCCTTTTTTGTAGGACTTTTTGTCTTTTCTGCATCATATTCAGTCTCTTTTGATGACAGAGTTGGTTTTCCATTCTCTTGGTCACTATCATCGGATAATCTTGACTCTTCAAAGATTTGGCTGGGAGTATTTAACTGGATATCTGGTAGATCCTCAATGATCAAAGAGCCCTCAATCGATACATCACCGTATCTCTCAACTAGATTTCCTTCAACGACCTTGTCCTCACTAACTAAATCATCACTTGATGCCAGTCCTTGAGATGACAACACATTTTGAGACACTGTACTTTCAGAATTATCCACATGGGAAGCAGAGAGTATCTTCTCAGCTTTCTGTAATGCGATCTCAGCATCATTAACACGTTTTGTAGCCTCAAGTTCAAAAGCAACAGCTTCCTCTGCTAAAAGCATTATATTTGCCACATCCTCCTCAGCTCTCAAAGCATTCATCAGTGCTTTTTGTGCAAATTCTTTGAGTATCTCCACTTCTCTTTGCACCGCTTCTTTTTTGTTCTGCAACTGAGTCAATGCTCCCAGACAATTTGCCAAAGTCACACGACACTCTCTTGTATCTTCCTCAGCAACAAAGACAGCTTCCTCTTCCTCTCCTAATGGATTCAACTTTCCTTCTTCCATTTCGTAAGCCTCTGGTGAAACATTTCTTTCTTTTGCATTTTTTAATGAATCAAGAGCCACGCTAAGCTTAGCCTCGGACATCGAAAGCGCCATTGTTGCTCTCTGGACAGCCTCTTTAGCAGTGATCTCTTCATTCACAATCTTTTCAATAGAAAGCAAAGCTGAATCGACCTTATCCTGAGCATTCAAAGCTTCATCCTTTAGCGCTATTGCTGCTTCTGATATCCTTTGAGCCTTCTCTTCAAACACGGTGCTGTTGAGTTGGGCCATCTCTAATTCCTTATGTGCCTTTTGCAGCACTTTTTTCAATTCATCTAGACTTGGGTTCTCTACTTCATCTGCTTCACCCTCATCACTTGAACCATCCATCTTCTCTGGACCAAAATTAGTGTCCCCTGATGAATTATCTTCACTACTACTCTCGATAAACTCAACATCCCTCCCATTTCCATCTATATATGCAATTGAATCATTACCCTGACAAGTTACTTTTACTCCTCTTGATGTCTTAAGTAAACAAACAGTACACTTCGGTTTGCTATAACTCCACAAACAACTTTTGAATTCACATCCAGATAATTTACTGGGACTAACAACACTAAAACTAGATGCAATCAATTTCTTTAACTTCTTCCTAGGGCCAACTCTTGACACAAGCCGCGTATTGCCAAATAATTTATAATCAAACCGCGATCGCACAGACAGCTGCTTTAACGCTCTAAAACTAGTAACTTCGCCACAGCAACTTTGGAAACTACCTGAAATATCCATGTCTACCTCACTTCTTCACTTTCTAACTATAAACTGAGGTAAAAACAACTCTCACTATGGTGCCATCATTTATCTGCTGAAGCAAATTAATTTCACACAAACATGAGATAGTATAAATCATGACCATCCAAGATGTAACTGAAATGAAATGACCAAATTAACAGAACTTCAAATTATACTACTACTCCAAAGTAGAAGAAAAAGCACATGAAAACAGTATGCATGTACACATATGCCGGTCATCAAATAGATTTGTATACATGCCCTAATATTCAATTTTCAACTATCAAATGTATAATATTATCATTGTACTTCGATATTAGTTTATGTGTTCTAAAATCCTGATTAATAAATTTAAATTTATGATATGCTATCTCAAGTAGATAAATTCAACTGCATGTTTTAGTTGGACGCCACACAAATCAGATCTACCTAAAACCTCTACATTCTACTAAACTTACGCAAATTTTACTTAATTACTTTACAATGATGAAAAATAAACATTTATGTATCTCTATCATGTTCAAGTACACTATATGTATACATATGAGATTTTCCCTGTTGAGGTTACCTAGAGTGGGCGAATCATTGACTCAGGTGTACGCGACCTAACCAGGGTACCCCGGTGACTGTTTCCGAACCAATTCACTGGCCACCCAATGATATCGAGACTTCTTGTGAGCACATCAGGACACCTGACCACTAGGCAACCTTGTTGGTGGTTGCTCAAGTACACTACACGTAATCTACCTTAATTAAAACCACCATGTTCAATGCATTCAATTCTGATCATCGATAATCGAACTTCTAATAGGTCAACTTCAATAATCATTATAAGTACCAAACAAGACAGTACAACCACGAAAACTATACCTAACCAAGCTTCGATCATACATTATACTTGAAATCAAACATCAACAAAATACATGTACTAACTCAAAACAGGCACTCACATGATCCTACAAGTATATAAGTCTATGTGCCACATGCTTGACCCAATTGCATTATTATATATTCTACTTCAAACTGAATATAAATTAAATTTATATATATAATATATACATATACCTGTATCTACATCTCTAAATAAGTGTGAATTATTTCATAACAAACATAAACACAAATAAAACTAAGTATATATAATATAAAATTTCAATAATCCAACAACTTAACTGAAAACAGGTTGACTTCAATAGTCATCAAATGTGTCCTAGAGAACTAAACAGAAATCATAACTGAAACAAAATGAAGCTTTGATTATACATTTTACTTCAATATAAACATCTATACATATAAATGTATATGTATATGTATATATTATATATAGTGTGTAAGTAGAGGTGAAGGGAAAAGAACTTACTGATCGATCGTGAGAGTAAAATTAAAAATGGGAAGGAAGGAGCTTAAAAATATCAATGGCGGATTTTTTAAGGAAAATAAAAAATTAGGGTTAATAATGGAAAAAAGATGAAGGTGACGATGACGTCAGTGGCTTGGGTAGTGTCTAAAAATGAAGAATATAGTCAATATACTAAAAAAAAAAGTAAAAGATGCGCCTTTCCGTAATAATTCCGTGATTAGCCCACACTTTGTGAATATAATTCCGTGATTAGCACACACTTTGTGAATTATTTGCTACACCCGTATTTGTCGACTCGTAACTTTTGACTCGATTCAAAATTTTGAATTTTTGACCCGTGACTCGAAACATGACACGACTCATAAAAGTCAGGATATTTTTATATATACCATAATATAGTATAGTTATATATATTTTAAAAACAAAATATAAATTGATTATCTTAATACATTTATTAAAATATTACGTATTCGATAGTTTTGAGTCATAAACTTATAATTTATTTCCAAATTATATATAATATATAAAATGATGTAACCATAATTATACTATATAATAATAATAATAATAATAATAATATATTATATAGGCATAATAAGTAGGAAACTACAATAATAATTGATTCATTGTTCTTTTCCTGACTTGAACGAGTTTGCGACTCGCCTTGACTCAGACCGAGCCACACCCTGACTCGTAAGAGTCGGGAGCAAATAAGAGTCACCTAAAGAGTCGCCTCGTTTTTGGTGTAATTCGACTCGATTCGTAAGAGTCGACTCGTGACTCGTAAGAGTTTAACAACTATGACTGCACCAGTTTTAAAGTTAATTTTAAAACCAGTAACCGCAAAGGGTGTGGGCGGTAAGTTTGTACGGTACCGTATACCAGCAAACGATAAGGCGGTGGAGAGAGAAATCAGCAAGCATTTGGAAAGGAATTTTTGGGCCTTTTTTTAAAATTCCGTTCAACCTTTTCTTATTGTTCGTCGGATTCTTTGTTGGCCGCCCACCCCTATTTTACCCATGTGGGTTTCCGGGCGACCCCTATTTCACCCCTTTGGAGGTTTTTCCGGCGACCCTTATTTCACCCGTTTTTTCGCCGACCCATTTTTGTGATAATTTGTCACCGGAAACCTAATTGTTTGCTGGAATGGTTTGAATGTGATTTCTTTTTAATATTACTGTGATTCTTTGATTGTATTACCAGAATTGCTTGTTGTGATTTCTTGGTAGTATAATGTGATTTTGGCATTAATTGGCAACTACACCCTACAAAAATGGCATGAATTGACATGTTTTGGCAAAAGACACATGGCACCATTTGATTAGGTGTTGCCATGCCAATTTTTGACATGGTAGCAACCACACCCTTCACCCTAAAACCATCTCCTACGTAGTCGTAAATTAATTTGATTGATTTGTTCGTTTTCAAAATATTTACAGTAATTGGTTAGTAATAACTATTAGGTTTGAAGTTTTTGAAAGTCATTTTGTTTGTTACGGGTTTCAACAGTGAAATTAGTGCAGTTTTTTATAAGCAGAAAAATATGTACACTATTAAAGCATATATGTTATCACCATATTTAAATGTAACTCGAAATTATGTCAAGCTTAAAAATGTGAATAAAGAAAACAATGTGGATGTTTTTTGTTGTGTATTTATTCATGTAAGGTCGATAATAAATTTCACATTTTTTAAGTGACTTGGAGTTTTGAAAAGTCCGTTAATATAGTAAAGATGTAAAATTAAAGTTTTGAAATACTTGATTTCCTCTTCTTTTTTTTTTGTGTTTAAATGATTCGTCTCTCAATCATAATATAAAGGCCAACAACGTCCAACAATTGTATTAATGAATCACATGATTTTCCGGTCACATAAACAAACATTCCAATGTTGATGACAAATTGTTCAAGGTTGTTGTTCATCTGACTCGTCAGATTTTTCTGTTATCTTCAATTTGCTTTCGTCTTCAGGTTCTTGCTCGAGTGTCATTTCAACTTGTTCTAATGTGTTTTTCTTACGGTTTGCAGCCTCGAGGACATGAGACAAAGAACCTTTTTCCATGAAAAGTTGAGCAAAGTGATGTCTGCAGTAAAGAATGCCGTTGGTAGAAGCATATGACGAGTGTGTTAAAGGACACCCTCCATAAGCACACCTAAAACATTGTTTGTGATATGCTTCGCCTTCCATCGTCATCTGCGGGTTTTTTTTTTTTGTCAAATCACTCATTAGTACCAAGATTTAGATCCACATCATTTACATAATCATTTCATCAACTATTAGATTTTCATTCTTTGTATAGCATGTGTTTTATGCCGCCCTTGCATGTACAACATATATTCATAATAAACATATATATATGATAGTTATTGTGGAACAAAGTCATACATAAACAAAGTACGAACCTTTTCAACAAGATAAACAGTTTTGTCACAAACTCGACATTTGTCTTGAGTGCCCGAAAAGAAAAATGAGAATTTGTTTGGTAATTGTGTCTACAATTAGTCAAAAAAAAAAAAAAAAAAAATTGTGTTAAGAATAAGACACGACAACAATATGCATGATATATGTTAATCAATCAATAAAAGTTTATGTTATAAGTTATGCATACCGTTGAGTTGTAGCCATTCAGCTTTGCTGCAAAGAGTAATACGCATGTTTTTAGCAATCAAAATTTGAAAACTGAAACACAATAAAGTATGAATACATTATAAAAATAAAATAAAATTCTTACATGTACGAAAATTCTTGCTGTAATTTCCCGTTTCTTTAAAAAGTTGTTCAAAATGAGGCTTGCAATAGAGTACTCCATCCATGGAAGAGTAGTTGCTCATCTTCAAGAATTAACAAAAACAAACAATGAATAATAACTAACCATTTAAAGATAATGTATCTACAATATATAATCCCAAAAAATATTAATTTAAATATATTATTTGTTTAAAATCGAACTAGTTAAAATCAATCCATAATCATCACTATAACGAGGACGTAAATTTAGCTTCAAATCGACATAACAAAGGTTTGTTGCAATTTTAGTAAAATCTATCCACAAACACTTGTGTATTTCAAACCAGTTAAGAAACATTCAATCTGTAGGACAACTACATAGAACATTTAAATATGTTATTTGAAGTTGTTTGATTTTATATGTTACTAAATAATTGTCCAACTATTAAGCAAATACTAGATGGATGCTCGCGCGATGCAACGATGGTAGCGCCGGTGATGGTAGCGGCGGAGGTATGGTGATGGCGGCAGCGGTGGCGACGGGTGGTGGTGGCGGCTATTGGTGTTTGCGGCGGCAGCGACGAATAGCGTAGATTATTGATGTAAGAGGGTGTAATATAGTTATTTTAGGAGTTAAGGGATAGGTGTTGTAAATTAGTTTAGGGATGGTTTCGGTATGGTACCGGTACCGAACCGTACCGAAACCGGGTAATACCGAAACCGAATATATCCAAAACCAAATACCGATACCGAACCGAATAAACTATTTCGGTACCGGTTTCGGTACCGAGATTTTCGGTTCCATACCATATTGGTACCGAATTTATGATTTCTCAAGATAAGAGACTGAGGTCCATTTATGAGATGCTAAACAATATGAAGATCATCAAGATCATCAAGTCACGGGAAGAGAAATTTAAAAATTTCATCTACTCTTGTAGTGACAACGAATTCAAATGGATTAAGGAATCTCAGTATCAAAAGGCTTATGGCTCAGTTTGGTATTGGATGTCACAATACAAGCTCAGGTGCATTGGGATAGTAAGGCAACAGAAGCCCTTTTGGGTTAATAACTTAATAGTATTTGTTTATTTGAGCAACACAAGTTTGAACAAACATATATATATGAATGGTTATAGTAGGTGGGTGAATATATATATACGAGGATTTGACATAGGGATGGTATCGGTATCCATATTCGGGTTCCCATACCGAACCGGTACCGAACCGATTGGTACCGAAACCGATTTCATTCCAAACTCAAAACCGATACCGATACCGAATCCCTATCAGTACCGATTTTGGGTACCGGTTCGGTATCGGTTTTTCGGTTTTTTTGCTCATCCCTAAATTAGTTCATTAAGAATATTTTTGATAGACCATATGTTTTAGTTGTTAGGGATGTAGAAAGTATAGAGGTGTTTTTAGGTTATCAAAATCTTAATTAAAAAAAAAAAGAGGGAGGGGTAAATATTATATATAGTAGTATAGATATAGATATAACATACATGCTATAATTATGTGCTTTTAAAATTAACAAAAATACGTTATCATCTATGAAATATTTCTTGATGACAACCATTGAAATTCTCACAAGATAGGAAACATAGAGATGTATAAGAAACAAACCACAAGAGTGCCTTTGCAATGGGTACATTTGAAACAGTTTTTATGATAGATGACGTTATCAACGGTCAATAAATCAACAAAATGAACAGTTTTATCGCAAGCATTGCATTTGTCAATGGTCCCGCCAAACCCCATTTTGTATCCTTTCTACGTTTTCAGAGCAGAAAAATCAAGAAAGGAATTCAACGAAGTTTAGCAGAAACGAACAATCAATATCAAAGAAAATGGAAATTTACAGCTTAACAATTTTCCCACGATTCTTTCAGAAAGTTAAAGTCAGATATATATAACAACATAATGTTGGTACGTGTTTGGATATCCTAGTAACAATGAGATAAAATCGGACAAGTATTCAGGGTAATTTTTTCCGATCATAAGATGTCTATTTATAGACGTTCAATTTATAGGTATTGAGTGTAATTTCTTTTTCTTATACGACCACCTCTAAATATATGAACTGGAACCATTTTAGACCATCAATGAGATAATAGTCAAGTTTAAGTTTTTTACAATTCCTACATGAACGGTGAGGTTTGTAAATCTTTCAATAATGTATTTATCGGGAATGGATTGTGTTTATTATATTATCTACCGCTTATGTTTGATCTTCAATGGGGAAAACTTTACAAAATACAACTAATAATCAGACATGAAGTCAATAGTAACCAAAAGTGTAGTCAAATGCTTACACCTTAGGTATTGTTATAGACTTATAGTAAGAAAATATATACTAGTAGAACAGGTTATATTTAATTTACTACATTTTTTTTTAACGATCAACAAACAAGAAACGCGGACTTCCATCCGGGATAGCCCAATAGCCAAAGGCTACCACTATCGTGGGTCGAAGCCCACTGGCCACTATTCCAACCGAATCGGAGCCCAGGCCCACCAAGATGTACCAATTCCAGGAAAAACCTCCGCCTTAGGTGTCTCACCACTCCTAACTGTGGGTCTTAATTAATGTATAAAACTCAGAAAGGAGGACAAGTTAGGAAGGGTCGAAGCTAACCCCCCAGTTTTGACCCATAAGTATATAACCATATTATTTAAAATCTGTTCCCAGACCACAATACCACATCATTCATTTTGCCACCGCTACCATTTACAATGACTTTGACTTGATTGCTTTACCATTCTACATTATCAAAGTAGCGACCCTCATATATGCTTTAAAATACGTCCATATGGAAGATGAAAAGGTTACACTCCATAATAATCAAACAGCTTCATAAATAAATAGCTAAACAGATGAGTTTATCCATGTCCAGGTTATTCGAGGAGGCGATACTCGGCCACTTGAGGCTTGTCCGGGATATCTACGTGACCATTTCCGAACCCGAATCTGTTTCCGAACTCTTTTCTGGCCACCCCCAAGTTATCTATAAATGTTCGAACCTAAGATCTCTTATGAAGACATCAAGACGCCTCATCACTAAGGGCTTATTTGTTTTTTTATCCATTAAATTTTGTCTAGAAAAAGTGTCTGCCTGGATAAGTAAAATCTGTATAGATTAATCAGTATTGTTGTTTGTTTTATATTTTGAACAAATGATAGGTAAAAAAGAATATTGAAAGTCAGCTACTTAATAGATAAAATAGTATATATGTGACTTTTTTGAGTTAAGTTATTCTTTATGGATTAAGTTAAAAACAAACATACACTTATGACTTGTTACATTAAGACATTTTTTATTAAATCACAAACAAACACCACACCTAAGCCTCCTTGGCGGTGGTTAAGTTATAAATCAAGGTTCATCTTACTGGTGTAGTATTTACCAATCTATTAAAATAGGATTGAGGTATTCTTTAGTCGGCAAGTAGTGTTTTATTTGAGCGACACGTGTCCCTTTAAATATATATTCAATAATCTTATTTTTTAGATACTATAAATAATTAAATCTTTTAATTAATATATAGATACAGATCCCTAATATAATTAAAACTCTTATAATAATAATCTTATTGTATTCATTATTAAACTATATATTTCTATCGCTATTATCATTTTGGGTTTTAATGAAAATCTAAATACGTCTATATTTCAGCCATTTATTTTTAATTTCACAACCTAAAGATAAATATTAATTATTTAAAAAATAGATTTGTATCACTTAAAAAATATATAAACTACCAAACACATTAAAGTCTAACCAATCAAATGTTTTGCTTGATCTTATAATAGCATGCAAAGTAGTAAATTAAATTTAACGAAACATTTATCGTATATAAAAACAAAAATAGTAAAATATTGATATTTATAATTTATAATATATAAAAATAAAACTTATTTATTCTAATCTATTGGACATGTTAAATTAATTAATAAATAGTAATAATATATATATATATATATGTTTCTAACTTATAATTTAATATTATACCTATTATTTACTTATTTATCCATCAACTAATCTAACTAAACGCAGTTGAAAATTTTAAAAAAACACAAACCATATTTCATCATCATGACTTTAAATTAGGTGATACTATTACCGATATCAAAAGTAATATTATATCCCACCGTTCATATATATAGAGAGGTGTAGGAGGATTTGTTTGGGGAGTAAGAAGCGCCTTTGACATCTCTTCATCTACAAATAATTCTCGATTTGAAAACACATAGACAAAAGCCTGAGTTTTGAATAGGAAAAAGAGTGGATCTGCAAGGTCCCAAAATTGGCTTATTCGAAAAGGTCACCAATACTTGATACATGTGTCTCACTATTAAGCCAAGAGGAGTGTATCCCCTTCCCTCGACCCTCGCCACCTTTACATATTCTCTCTCCTCACATCCCCTCGTTTCCCTCATGCAAGGAATATCCCTCACCACCTTTTCTTTTTTATTTTTATTTTTTTTAAACTTTAGTTTTACTAAAAAAAACAAATACAAATTATATAAAAATACTAAAACTTCATTAAATATAAATACTAAAACTTCATTACATATTCCATAAATTTAAACACTAAAACGTACTAAAACTAATACAAATTACTAAAATTTAAACATATCCTATACTAAAACATAACAAAACTAATTATTCATCCTAAAACATATTAAAACATAAGACAAATTGCATATTCCATAAAATTTAAACATACTAATACAAATTACTACTAATAATAACTTTTTAAATTACAATTAATATAATAATTTTTAAAATACTTTAAAACTAATTTATAACACTTTGTAACTAATTTATAAATAACTTAAAATTTCAAGGATTAAAATGAAAATCGATGATATATCTAAAGTTTAGGGGCTAAAACTGATATTTATAAAATTTTTGATATATCATCGTCTTTCTCATTGAACCTGCGTTTGTTTTTATGCTTTATGTTTTCTGTTTCTATAATCTATCTTATAGGTAGCTATGAGATTCCCGGTATGTTTCCTTTTCCCTTACATTTTTATTATTCTTCCTCTCTTTGGCCGGAGGTCCCTATGGAAGCAGTCTCTCTACCTTTGGGTAGGGGCAAGACTGTCTACATCTTACCTCCTCCATACCCCGCTCCGGTAGGGATTGGGTAATGTTGTTGTTGTTTCTCATTGAACCTGCAACACTCTCTTACATATAATATTGATTTTTTCTTTTTAACAATCCTTTTCAAACGGTCATCAATCAATGGGGAACGGTCCAATATTAACGTTCTTATGCGAGACCCAGAAAGAGACCATGGTCACCAACTAGATCCCGTCATCGCGGTACCACCGAGGCGGATCGGTGTTCACCACCCGGTACCGGTGGTACCGGGGTTGCTCCCGTTGCACTCTGTGTGGCCTTAGACTACCATTGAAGATATCTTATGCATGTGATGGAACATGTTCAAATTTTATTTTCTTTACACAAAAAATCAATCGTACTATATATAATCAATTCGTACATCGTACGGGTAATAAGACTAGTAATAAACTAATTACATCAAATCAAATGGTAAATGACACATTATGACATTCAAACATATAAAAATATATACTCCACCTTCTTAGTCAATTTGTTGTATCACCATACCACACCATGTTCAAGTTTCAATTTCCAGAAACGGAAATTACATTTCATTGTTCTCAATTTACCAACACAGTTTGCAACATTGGATGCAAAGTATACATACAACAGTATTGGGGATAAAGCATGCAATTTATCTGCTTCCCCTAGAGCTACATGTTTTTAATTGTACAATGAATTTAAAATAGTCTGCAAGAGATATAATACCATCTGCAGAAGAATAAACTCTATTATTGCGCTTATTTTTCATGAACAAGGGGACTGTAGATAGGATACCACATGTTGGATGTTACATAGTCGACAGTCTCTTCCTGCATCCAGCACCAAAATTCTCCATAAATGCTTAGTATTGTGAATGGCAAATCGTAAATCATTTTAACATACAATAAGTAGGTTTATATCATCAAATATATCAGCGCATTTTTATTAGATGTATAGAGGTTTCAAAATTTCAATCATACCTTTGACATGTTGGCAAGCTCTCTGGGCCCAACCTCACAATGTCCTTCTGCAAGCCCCTCGGCAACAGCTGCCCGAACCACCGCTGCTCCTACTTCAGCAGTAATATGTCGGATACTGAAAAGAAAAATCCAAAGTATCAAGCAGCAACCAAGAGTAGATACAATTCGTAGTATAGAGGGATTCATAAGTTTGACTCAATTCGACAGAATTGCTTGACTATGTGTGAATATCTAAAGTAGCCTTCAATGAAGACAAAATCAGATGAATCTTTTGAACCCAAATTACTATAATCAATCTATATGTAACAACCCGGTGATAACTAACAATGAAATAAAATACTATTGTCTTTTTTAAAAATATGAAAACATTGAAGTTAAAGTGAGTTAATAAAGTCTCTACGTAGCTGAGAGTGGTACCTATCAATAGATGGATACAATCTGCCCATCTGAATTTCTTCGTCTGTCATATACGAAGCAAGACTGTACAGAAGAAATTAATATTTTAGCTGGCAACATTTTTAATCCAATTTCCACCAAATTCAGAAAATTAAAACTGTAAACTTGAAAATCATGATAACAATCCATCAAACTTTATAAATTCAATCATGAGCCATACCATTCAGAAGCCGCTTGCAACATTCCATCAGATATAATATGAGCACCAGAGAGCAGAGATCCCAAACCAATCCTGGATTAAAAAAAAGTATCAAAAAAGTCTAATTTATTAAAAAGAGACAATATTCTCTAACACCAATGCATATTAACACTGACCCCGGGAAGAGGTACATGTTATTTGCTTGATTCACATGACCTATTTTCCCATTTCCTGCCCATGTTTAGAAACATTTTGCATTTGAATAGATTAGTACATAGAAAATAAGGAATAAATGGCAAATTAAATGGATAGCCAATAAAATGCAATGTAAAGAAACAGTACCAAGATCAACATTCTCAAAGGGGCTTCCACTTCCAAAAACTATATTTTCACCAGCATACTTAAAAGCATCGGCAGCAGTGCATTCAGCTGTAAGTAAGTTATAAAAATTAATATAAATGTCGTGACTTCCTTAAATGACACATCTAAGGGTTTCACAAAGACAAACCATTCAATGTGGGATTTGACATGGAAAAAATAGCAGGTTTGGGAGAATCAGAGTTTCGCATAGCTGTAAGCACCTGCATGCATGACATAGTGACAAACAAAAAATATGACTGATGAATGAATGTAACAAATCATATCTTATTCTGTATATTTTATTGGTGCAACTACAGAGTATATTTGAGCACAAATATTTGGTCGTGCAAAGATATAATTCCGGCAAAATACGACTAGAATTAGGACAATCCGAAAGTAAAAAGAGTACATACATGCTCATTGAAAATACCTCCAACCCCAGACAAACCAAGAAGAACGTGAGGCTTGACCTTTTTGACCTGCAAAATACCAGAAATTGGTATCCCCGTATGCAACAAGTAGATAAAAACTTTAATCAAACCTCTCATCTGAGAGAAACCTTTGATTATTTTGAAAAGAGATTTACCACTTCGAGGAGATCAGATCCCTCATGAAGCCCCAAACTTTTAACCTCTCCAATGTCTTTGGCAAATGGTATAGCTGCCGAGTCAATAACAACTCTCTCATTTGTGATCAAACCCTGCATAAAAAATTAGAACTTCTTAGAAGCGTACAAAGATGCAGTATAAGCCAACATAACGTAATTAAAAAAAGTGAGACTATTTTCTCTCATTTATTCTTCATCCTTTTTGTAATTTTTGGTCAGAATCAACGTGTGTCCTAACTCCTCTTTTCAAATTAGTGGATGAACTGACAAAACATACATAATTTATAGAATCCGGTAGACTTGGGATGGGGCCGGGGTTGGGGAAACCCCGATTAAGTAGGCCGGGGGATGGGAAACCATAAATCCCCGATCCCCATACCCGAACCCGAAGATATTATATAATATATATATATATATATATATATATATGTATATGTATATATAAATACTCGTATATATATAATCTAACTACATACAAATTAAACTGTCCCCCGAGTCTTTTCTATTTTAAGCTAATGACTTTAAGTTTTACCTTTTTCTTCATAACTTTTTATATGTGACACTTTGTATATAAATAACTTAATATAGACATTAGTTTGTATATAAAATTATATTCATACATTATGAATAACAAGGTTGGATTTCACATCTTGGTTAGCTTCTACATCAAAAATATGTGTATATTAAGTTTATTTAGGTGAATTTGTACTTAGTAAAATACAATATGCCCGATTACCAAATGGGGATCCCCGATACCCAATGGGGACGGGTATGGAGATGTAACTAATGGGGACGGGGATGGGATGGGGCCCCGGTAATCCTCGCCCCATTGCCATCCCTTACAAACAGAACAGGGATGGTAACTGGCCCAAAAGTCCAAAACACTTATTGTCGTATGGACCTGTATAACTATATTTCACAAACAATTAGCATATTTTTTTTCCCATAGAACAATTTAGGAGGTTTTAAGCATTAAAAATACACTTTGAGTTACTTTTATATTCTATTTTACCCGTTTGACCTGTTAGAGATAACACACACACCGATTTGACAAATTCATATTTGCAGTCGCCCCTCTAATGGATGTTATATCCATAGAACCTCACATTTTTATCAAGTAGGAAAAATTGAGGCTTGGCTTCTGTTCCTGCCATTCTAGCAACCGCTTGATAGGCCATGTTAAGAACACCAAGCCCTGCACTGAAACCGTACAATAGCAAGTAAGTTTTTCTATGTTCGCCCAACAACTATCTTCTTTATGAGAAGTTCCGCATTACCTTCCAGCTCCAACAACAACAATCTTTTGGTTTGCAAAGTCTGACAATGGTAGACCTTGTGCTCTAACAGTTCCAAGTAATCCAGCCAATGCAACCCCAGCAGTTCCCTGCAATGAACATACACATATATTTAAGCCCATTTGAAACCAACAATATGTTATTGATTTGTTGGATTTTTCCAAATCAATACATAGATTTCTAACCTGTATGTCATCATTGAACATGCAAATCTTCTTACGATATCTTTCAAGAGTTTCGAAAGCCCACTTGAATTGGAAGTCTTCAAACTGTTTAATATGGCCAATAATGAAGGCCTTCATATAAATGCAACATTACACGACCACCAAACACTTATAAAAACAAATATACCTGGACAACAGCTTTTGGCCAACGAGCATGAAGAGCTTCCATTAACTCATCCACTACTGACATATATTCATCTCCTTCCAACCTAGGTTGTCGAAGTCCTATATCTGTAAAAGTAATTTTATGAAGTAAATCATTATGAAGTCCAAAATTCATTAGTTCAGTTAAGCTGCTCAAAGATGGGTTCTTCTCCTCAAGATATGATGTTTTTCAGCCAATAAAAGACTACCTATTTACTTACAAAGGGGATTCTCTAGTAGCTGCTGGTTGTTTGTTCCAACATCAAGCATAATAGGAAGGATCTGCAATGTAGACAAATATTATGAGCAAGCATAGATAGTAACTTCAGTTTCTTTACATGCACGACAATAGAATACATTGTGTTTGAGCAAGTAGTTTGGCGCATAACATAAAGTCTTGATATTGAAAGATCATACTCTTTGAGGATTGATACCAGCAGCAGCAACATACATATCAAGTTTCCCAATTGGTATTGCCATTCCTTGAACTCCAAGATCACCTAAACCGAGAATACGACTGCCATCTGTAAGAACTACCATGTCTACCTGGAATATACAATAACATGTTTACATCTTATCTTAGTCAATAAAAAAAATTAGAACAAAAATGCTGGATAATGTAGACTTATGGAATTCAAATGAAACCTGTTTAGCTGGCCAGTTATAGATCATGGACATCATCTCTCCCTTATCTTTTGCACTGAAGTACATTCCACGTGGACGTCTAAACAATCCTGAATAGTTTTGACATACCAAACCAACGGTTGGCGTGTATATTATAGGAGCAAAATCTTTAATGTTATCAATAAGTACCTACACAGAAACAAGGTAAGATTACTTTGAAAATAGATTACTTTAATGAATTCATACAGTAGGATATCTTACACAAAACTTACTCGGTAATATAATGTCTCATTCCTGTCGTGTAGTCTATTTAAGATTCTCCATTTTGCTAATGATACAACACTCAGAGGTTGGCCTTCTGTATTATGTTCCAACGATCGAAAAGATTCCACTAGCACCAGAAATTAAGAGGATGAGTTTATAGCCTTCAAATATTCTCATAGAAAATAAAATTAAATTGGGAAAGGATAGATCATAAAAACATGTGCACAAAGACAATACACCAAAATGGGCAAGTAAGAACTACACAGCTTGTTCCATGATTTAATCATCAAATTTAGTAAATCCGTAAACCCAAAAATGACTAGACAAGATAAGGTAAATTAAAGGCACTCACTAAAACGATCATATTGCTGCTCAAATGATATGACACGAGGTGGGAGGAGACCACGAAGTCCAAGTCGATCTCTTTCTGTCAAGGGAAACCCAGTATCCTGCTCATGAAAAACCACCAAGAGTAAGATACAATGCAAAAGCAACAACTCACAAAGTACAACCACTTAGTTTTTAACAACTTCCTTATGTACTATTTATTCCTCCTATATTGCAAAACATGATATTGAATAATGAATTTTCATAAACGGTCTCAAGTAACATTGAAAGATAAACTAGTCATAAACAGAAAAGCTGGTATCACTACTAAAATTGCAATTTGATCCATAAGTCGTTATATTCACATCTTCACCATTGCTTTTTCGATAGATTTCAATTAATTATAGTCTTCTTCTTTTCTTTTTCTTTTTTATAAAAAAACTAGTGTGATGAACTGCATACGTCTAACACATTTATAGATATATACTTCAAGAAACTAAAGCTCTTACAAATTACAAACTATATCAAATAAACAAAAAATGTAAATAGAAAAAAAAAAAACCCTATAGATACAGAGAATCTGTATGTATACGTTGTAATCACAGCAATTAACCTTCCTAATTCTAAGGGGCCGTTTGGTTAAATTCCATTCCACCAAATTCCCGGATCACTATGGCCGACTTTCGTCTCTGTTCGACCAGTCAGTCTCATATATTTTGGAAACCAAACGGCCCTGAAGCTCTAACAAATTACTCCATATAAACTTAAACAAATACACAAAATATATATATATATATATATATATAACTATAAATAGAAAGAAGAAAACCTATAGATACAGAGAATCTATATGTATAGGTTGAATCATCAAACTTTAAAAAATCACAGCGACTAACCTTGTTAAACCATGGATCATGAAGAATATCAGCTCCACGTTTATGAACAATACAGGGACCAGGTGTATGAGTCGTCGGCGCTACTATCGACAACTTCCGCGATTGCCGGAGATTCGCCGCCGCCGCCGTAGCAGATCGAGCCACAGTTCTCCTCCACATTTCCGAACAATAGAACGATCTAGAAGAAGTGACTGAGTGTAATGTCTATACACATATAGATATAGAGATTCTGTATGTATAGGTTGTTTTGTAGTTGAAACTTTGTTGTAACTGTTTGGGGTAACTGAGGACACAAGGGAGGAGTGTGAGTGTAACCGAGATTTACGGGCAGGAGAATAAGTGGACGGATTTGAAATAAAATTGGATTCGGGCAAGGTGTATGATTAATTTGGGTGCCCGAAGAATGAGTAAAAGTCGTCTTTTGGCGGCGAAAGGGGCATTATTGGGTTTTTACATATTAATTTTGGTTCGCCACATATTTGACGTAGCTGTTACTTTTTTTGGAGTCAGCTTTGGTTTTTAGTGAAAAACACGTTTTACATAACTTTTACAATTGCACGAATGGTCCCTATGGTTATACCACTTTTGCAGGTTCAATCCCTTCTCAAGAATTTTAGTCATTTACGTCCAAACCTGATTCATTTTTTGCAAGTTTCGTCCATTTCACTAACTCCGTCCATCAAGCT
>JAOEHQ010010159.1:0-10979 GCA_025447715.1 Asclepias incarnata
TAAGGAGTATAATATTGATTTAAACTTCATAATTTCTTCGTGTAACTATTTTTATAGTTATGTTTTTTTCTTTTTTTTTTTTGTAATACAACGGCATGAGTTTTCTTTGTCAATCATACTCTCCTTTTGAAGAGTTAAAAATACGGAAATTTGAAAGTTTTGATATTAGACAAACAGGATATTGAACGACCAGTAAAATTGTTATTTACAACCTAACGTAATTTCTATGAAGTATTAGTAGATTTGTAATTTCTATGATTGTTTTAATGATTTTATTAAATTATTTATTTTTATTTAAGTGTTTTTTTAATAAGAAACTTATGAAGTTCAAATAATTTATCATTTTTTGTATGAGTTATTATTATGTGAATGTTGTATAGAGTTTTTATATGGAGATATATTCTGAATTATTAAATTTTACTTTTAGCTAATAATTGTCCTAATTATAAAAAAATTTTTAACCGTATAACGTACTAGTTTAATCTAGTAATAATAATATAAATATATGATTATTATAATCCAAGTTTATTTTAGAGATGAACAAAACATGTAAAGGATGAGATCGACTAGTCCTAGCCATGGCCTAAGAAAGCATGTGATTGATCACAATCCAACTATCTTATGTATCATAATCCTAATTCAACTCTATCTGTAGATTCTAATCTTCACAGTTTCTTACATATATAATTTTAATCGGTTATCATTCTCTTTTTTAGTATAAAACAAAAACTGTTTTTTTGGAGAAATATAATTATAACGAGAGAAAAAGACAAGTCACGGTAGAAACTGTTTACTCTGCTATTTTCTGTAACAAAAATTGAATTTTATTTATGGAAAGTTTCTAATGATCATAATTGATCCCTTCTTTTTAGTATGGATAGATATGTCATTTAGCATTGATACCTTTATGTGATTGAGAGTTTGAGACCTTGCCTCCTTTCATATGTACCTCCTTTTGTGATTTTTTAAGGTTTGATGTGAATATAGGTTAGATTTATTATTTTAGATAATATTTCTATGTTTAATTAAGAAAATGTACATTGTATTTAAGTTCTTTTAGGTGCAATTTTTATTTATTTTTGCTAACACAACTAGTCATTTTTGTTCACCAGATGATTAAGTTCTTAGGTTCGACTCTTCGAGTTTTTTTTAAAAAAAATTCTCTGCGATCACATCTTGCTTGGGCTGTCCGGGATCTAACAGGCTATGAGGATCGAATGTTAAAAAAAATACAACAATATTTAATCCCAACGAAACAAAAATATGAAAAATTGAAATGTAAACAATTTACTCTTATATATAAAGGTAAAGACTAGAAACAACATAAATAAAAAATAATTAACAGAACTAAATAAAAAATAGTTGAATAGATTTATATTTTGAATACATAAACAAACACTCAACCTGTTGTTTGTTTATATAAAAATCAATAATTGCATTTTACTTCAAACATTTTAGCAAAGTATAGTTATTTATAAGTAGATGTTTATTCTGAAATTTTAAGATTCTATATTCATTATAATTATACTTCTTCCGTCCAAACTGAATGTCCACTTAAAAAAACACGTACACAAATTTTAGGAGATATCTAATAATTACATTGTGTAGACCAAGATTACAATATTGCACGTACTTATTTATTATTATTATTATTATTATTATTATTTTTGCATAAACTCGTATAAATTAGTTTTTTGAAAAGTTGTGTGATAAAGTTAACATTCTATATATATTTTGGAAGTGAATATTAATTTTGGGACAAACCAAAATGGAAAGACGGATATTTATTTTAGGACGAAAGAAGTATCATATATTAATCCTTTAAATTATATTTGGGAAGCAGTCATGTTTTAATTTTTTATAATACAAATTATATGTTATTATTAGGGATGACAATGGGACGGGGATTATCGGGATCCCATTCCCCATCCCCATACCCGATTTCTCGTTTGGGGAATAAAGTTGCATCCTCATACCTGCTCCCATCAGGTAATCGGGAATATTATATTTAAATAAGCATAAATATATATTTAAAGTGAATGCTAACTAAAAGAAAGCATAGTCTAACATTTTCACTCATAATGTACAAGTATAATTCTATATACAAACTAATATTCATGTTAAGTTATTCATAAACAAAGTGTGATATATTAAAAGTTTCAACAAAAAGTTCTAAACAAAAAGTTAAAACTTAAAATGATTACCATAAAATAAAATAAAAAGACTTGGGAGACAAATTAAATTGCATGTAATTAGATTAAATATATACGAGAATCTATATATATATATAATCTCTGGGTATGAGGATCAGGATTTATTATTCTCATCCCCGTCCCCTCCCTGTTGGAAAAATATTTTACACCCCCATACCAGTCCTCATCCCCGATCAACTCGGGGATTCTCCGATCAAATCGAGTTCGGGTATCGAAATCCCCATTGGGTTCGGGTATTTTTGTCATCCCTAGATATTATTAAATATAATTCTATGTATATTTTTTTTGACGGGAAATTTTTTTATTTTTTATTTTTTTTAGAACGGCAAAATATTATAAATAAATAAAAACCATCTAGCAAAGCACTAGATGATATAGGAGTACAAGTACAATTACAATTACAATATCTAGGAAAAGCGAAACGAAATTGAGACCACTGGCGGGTTACTAGCCCATCCGATCATGTCCACTCCTCACACTGAAAACAAATAGTTTGTCCTCTCTGCGATAGAGTCTTTGTTGAGTCCATTGGCACCATCGCACCTAAAAACCGCCGTCTATTCCTTTCTTATGACGTTGTTACGTAATTGTCGCAACACTGACAACTTGTCTCCATTCAATCCGGTAGTTGTTCTCCACGAAGAGAATTCTGACGACAGGGGATAGAATGATTTGAGGTCTCTTACGACGACTAAGCCTGATTTTGAATTACAATAGTGTTTCGGCGTTGAAGATACATGGTTGCTATATATTAGGGAAGAAGGGAGAGGGGATTAATAATTAGCTAGTGAAGCTAAGAAAAGATATTAACAAACACGTACAACAATAATTGAAAAAGAAAAAGAGAATTTTATAAAGATAAAAGATATAAATAGCTTGAATGTAGACATAATTAAGCTGAAGAAGATTAGTTGAATAAAATCCTTGTAATCACAAACTTAACATCGAATAATCTTATCAAAATATCACTTAGCAATAGTATAGTACATAGTGTTGAGATAGATATATAGAGAGAGATAGATATATTCAGATTCTGTCAAATATCAAAAACACAAAATATATATCGTACTCGGCAGAATAAAGTAAAGAAATACGGGTAATTATTTTCCCCCTAGCTAGAAACCCAATTAAGCTTCTTTTTCCAAATTAAGTAATAGAAAAATCATGTTATTCTGGCATATGATATGAGGCATGCTTAAAGTTATAACTAAAGCAGATATATATATATGCTAGCTGAACGTACAACTTATTTCAACCAATATTTGTGGCCACTTTTTGTCTATATTCATATTCATACTTAGAAAGTTAGAATCATATGCTCCACTATCATCAAAAATTTTCCCATATTATTCTTAAGGAAGTACTGCTAAAATTTGTGATAGGAATCAATTCCAACATAGGTATATATATAAATTGCTTTTAAAGTGCGTACAATCAGCATAATTAAGATCAAATATTTGCATATGAGAATGTTGCAATGTTTGTAACTCATCAGAATAATATTAAGCGGGACATGATTGGAGGAATTAGAGGATAATAAACTGCAGGATTTTTAATTTTATTTAAATCGGTGGAGTGTTAAAAAGCGGTTCAACGGGTGAAACCGAGTTGACTAGTCAACATGTATTTTTATAAAGATGCTATTATATAAAATTGATATAATTCAATGAAAATACACTTATAATTAACTAAAAAATAATACTAAATAGTTATAATAAAAAAACATATATAAGTTTTAAACTCTACAAACAATCCAAAATAACATTAAAATATACAAATGATCCTATCAAACAAATAATAACAATATTTATTTTGAACAATATAAATAATAAAAATGACAAGGTTAAAAACTCAAATTCAAGGTTTTTCCGTTAATAAAAACAAAAAATAAAAAAAATAAAAAATCAAAAAAATAAAAAATCAAAATCAAAACCTTGCTTTTACCAACTGGTTCAACCGGAAAATAACAAAAAACATTTGCCGGTTCAACCATCATCCGGTTTAATTAAAAAACCAACCCTAGTTAAATCGGTCGACCGATTAAGTACCGGTCGGTTCAATTCGATTTTGTGGAATTATTAACAAAAACAACATTATCTTCTCGATGGACCTAAAAGTGCAATATATCTCCCTTGGGGACGATGTTAAGCTACCCTCATACCTATATGCTATATGGATTATTATTAGAAAGTGTAAACTCACCAATATATCTATATCTATACTATTATACTAACATGGTACCTGCGTAATGCGGCGGCGACGGTTGCCACGACGGTCTGGTGGTGGCAGCGACTGATGGTGGTAGCAATGACTATTGGTGGCGGCGACGGCGTCGAGTGGTGTAGGTTGATGTAAAATATAATTGATGCAAAAGGTGATACTGAGGATATTTTAAAAGATAAGAGACTGATAGTATAATTTAATCATTAAAGGTATTTTGGACAATTTGCGTGTCCCAAAATGTGTAACATTAAACAGGGGGTTAGAATTTTTTAATAGGGAGTATGGATAAAGCATCACCCCCATCTTTTTCTTAAAAAAAGAATTGATCTACCCAAATTACCATCTCCTTTATTTATTATTTTAAAATCTTTACTTGATATATAATACTCTTAATGAAATTAATTTATAACATCTATCCTAACTCCTAAAATGACTACACTACCCCTTTTATAACCTTTACATCAATAGCCTACACTACTCGCCGTCGCCGCTGTATTGTAGGGGCATCTGTCTAGTATATAATTGGTTGGGATGGGCATGTAACCCTTCCCTGTGTTTGTCTGATTGCTAGCCTTTCTTATTCTTATAAAAAATCGCCGCTAAAAAAAAGAGACCCAAGGAACCAAAATCTTTGACAATTACGCTTAATATCAGGTTTTGATGCATCATCTCAAACGACATTCTTATCTACATACTGCAGAAAGTATCATTGTATTCATTTAAAAATGAGTAAATATATCCCAGATGTTAAAGATCTATATGTGTTCGTGATTCAATTAACTTTAAAACTTTAAGAAACATCAAATATAACTTCGTATTCTATGGTCACCTAATCTTTATCTTTAAATATTATATTATACTGAAACTCAATTAGAGGTCCATATTTGTTGGGCGATTTTGGATAACGAATCCATTAGGGTGAAGGACATGGTTGTCAAATTGCCAAAATTCGGCATGACAATCACCAATCATATATATAATCCCATGTGTCTTTGTCAAAACATATCAATTCTTGCCAATTTGTAGGGGATGGTGTTATCCAATGCCAAAACATATCAATGCATGCCCTTCCATGCCGATGGAGAGAGAATCGGCAACATTGGGCCGATGTGGTTGGTTTTTGCCGCAATCCGAGATTTGCCGATTTCAAGTGGGTGATGAACCGCCTAGTTGATGTACTTAGCCGATGTCCCTTGCTGTTAGTCCTTTGCCGACCACACCCTTCACCCTTATTGCTCCCTCCAATTGGTCTTACATTCAACGTGAGAAAGATAAATTACGTAATTAACACTACTTAAAATGGACATGAGGTATGGATTTGAACATTGACCTTCGTTTTTGTGTTATATATCATCTACTATTGGTCGGAGACTTGTTTAGCGATTTATTAATCCCTATATAGACAAAATAAAATAATTCTCACTTTAGTTCTGATCCGTATTTTAATTTATCACAGTAAATTCACATTTATGGTCGATAAAAGTCAAGTTTCAAATTTTGTATTTTGGAATGCTCCAAACAAACAAAAGTGTACACATATATAGATTATAAAGAAAAAGACAAATACATAAATAAACGTATAACCGTTATAAAGGAGGAGGGAATACATGTGGAAAGAGAGGGGTACTGCGCGGTATCCCATGGGAACACCTCCCCCTATGCGGTACCGGTTTGAAAGAAAGATGAGTTTTGGGAGATAGTCATGCCGCAATCAATCTTGCTCTCTTTATTCTCTTTTCTTCTTTTTTTTTTTTTAAGTAAAAAATTAAAAAATGGGATGAGGAATTAATGGTGGGAGATGGATTCCTTGTGACGGGGGATGAATGATGTGAAAAAGAAAAAGTACGTGTTGAGGATGAGGGATGGTGGGGATGGACTCCCTCCACCCAAAGGGTCCCTTGTTACAAACTTATATATGAAAGAACTCCACCCAAAGGTCCCTTGTTAATTACAAACTTATATATGAAAGAAGGGAATACGAGTACATAGTAAATTGGGTCATGTGTTATATATTAAAGAAGAAGAAAAGAACAGTACTCTATAAATAACTAGTGTAAATAAGTGTGTAACAACTTGTTACCGTTTTGTTTGGTTACATATGCTGGTTAAAAAAATGGAAGTTAAAAGACACTGGAATGACAATGGTGGCTTTCCTAATCTTTTGTCCTATATATGTGTATGCTGATACAGTGCCAACTTACACACCCTATGCCTCTTGTTGGAGTTGACATGCCTTTTGACCCATCCGGCCATCCTTTTTTCTTTCATTTTCAACACATTTATTTGTAAATAGTTGATTGATTCAACCAGTATAAAGTTGGAGTTTATATTTTCATTTTTCGTTGGATTTTGCTGGCCCTTGTGTGTCTATAGCTGATTTTAAAGAAGAGATTTTAATAATATTACCATGCTTTTTAGTAGAATGGACGGCTACTCGAGTGGTTGTATTGAATGATCCGCTAAACAAATTATTTTTTCATAACTTTAGTATAATTTAGCAAAAAATTCATATAAACTTGTATTTGAACATTATGATTTAATCCATAAGCCTTGATCATTTTTATAATGAACTCACTCGTCCGCTCCTGCTTAGCTTGTTTTTTTAACAGGTATTTGAGTTAGTCGGGAGTAATCCTTTTAACGTATTGTTTATGAAGCAGAACATGTAAATGTTCGGTGTTAAGAGTAATTATACACGTTTGTGAATAAAATCATGAATAGATAACTTTATATCGAATGAAAGAATAGATAATATAATGGTGTTCTTATATTTTCTTTAGCCTTTAAAATAAATAGTTTTAAACTCGTGTAGACATACGAATAGTGTAAGGTACGATCAACTTTTGTAACATAAAAAGTGATTTCATGGTACTGTGTTAGGTCATTTTGTAATAAAAATTATCCCAACTATGTGACTATAATAACAATACCATTTCTCATTCTCCGGTATGTATAACCTCAACATTTTCTCTCTGTTTGCCTCTTCATATCTAGGTCCTCTACCTAATAACATGTGGAATTTAAACCAGGTTTTTTCAGGTGGTGATCCGTATACCACCAGTTTTTAGCCGTACATCATCAAACAAGTTTCACATTGTTGTACGATACAACACCTTAAAGCATATTCAGTTGTGTATGGTTAAAAAATGGTGATGTACGGATCATTACCGTTTTCTTATTCATACTAATTTCACATAAATCTTGTTCTTTTAAAAACTGCATAGCAAATGTTTGATACTTTGCCCATTAGAAAATGCAACCCAAAGCCAAATATTGTTATATTGCAAGCTATGGAGTTTTTTGAGTGAACCCAAAAAAGAGACTTACCTATTTAAAATCAAATGTTGTTGCATACATAATATTAGCTTAAGTTGTACCGTGATACAACTTAAAAAATGTCTCCAGCCCAAACATTGAGGGTTTATATGCTTTGGGGTCTAGGGTTAGCTATTTTAAGCTAACCCCAAACCCTTAACCCACCTCCTAAAATTAAATCAATTGTCTTGGATTAGGGCTTCTTCCGGTTTCAAAATTAAATCCATTCCCTGGGATTAGGGGGTTCATCTTTAAGGTTTTTTTAAAAAAAATTTAATCTGGCTCCTAACATTGGGGGTTTATGGTTTGTGGTTTTAATGTTTCGATAGGGTTTTAGGGTTTATTCGTTAGACTAAACATTTTAATCCCAAACCTTAAACCCGTACCGTATCCATTCCTTTCCCAAAATTAAATCCATTGCCCAAAATAAGACTTTGATGCAGCTTTTACTTTGATACAGCTTAAAACAAGGCTATTTTAAGTTGGGGGAAAAAAAATAATTTAAAAAAAGAACGGAAAAAGAAACACAAGATGAAAAATGAAAGAAAAAAAAGTTTCATTACGTTAAGCTATATCAAATGAGGAGGACCACGGATGGAAAGGGGGACCAAAGGACATGTGACAACTTTGGAGGCTTCTTCCAACTTTAAAAGACTTCTCATCATAACTTCCATATATATATACACTCACTTTTTTTATAGAATCTTTTTTTAAGAATCGAAAAAACTTTTAAATTATGTATTAGATTACACGTGTTTTAAGTTAATTCACATGTAAAAAGTCATATGAGAATTAAATAATTGTTAAAAACATGTGTGTGTATATATATATACTAGCATAATACTCACGCAAAGCAACGGGATTGAATATTTTTCGTTAGCAGTCTTCAATAATTATCCGTTATACCAAAAGAAGTTTATTTAATTTTATAGGTAACTTTTAAAAAGAATATTTTTACAATTAAAAGTTACAAAATATATGGTATATAAATTAAGTTGGTGTTTATATAAAATAATTATTTAAATAATAAAGTTTGACTAAATATTTAAGATAAGTATAAATTAATCATTAAGGGTTATGTGATAGGAAATTGTGTATTTCAATGTGTTGTTAAACACTTAAATAATGATAATTAGTTATACGCTTTGTTAATTTTATGGATTTATAATGCATCAAAATGAAGTTTTTAAGTGTTCTCACACCGTTCTTACTTAAAGGGTGTTCTTATTTAAAATCATCATACATACATACCTAACATAAAAAGATAAAATAAAGTTCAAGTATTAACTACAATTTACATATCATTAAGAAAAGAGAACAAGATAAATTATATTTCTATGAACATGTGTAGTATATATAGATAGATAGGGGACCTTATCGTGGACCCCTTAGTGTTTGTAAAATTATTTAATTCAGTTTTATAAGATATATTCATGTTCTGTTTTTTTTTTCAAGACTATTTTCTCGAACCATTCGTTTGACACATTTGGTTAAGCATGCTTTCTTACAGAATGTGAACTTTTTTGCTATTAATAACGAAAGATAAGCGCTTTACACTATTCGATTCGCCATCTCTTTTTGATTTTTTTTTCCTTTTATGTTTATAGTCTTTTAAAAAAAAAATGGTTTATTTGGATATGCAAACATGGTCCCCTACTAAAAGCCCTGTTTTTCGATGATTAAGTATGTGCAAAATTGTAAAATAGGTGTGATAATGAATTTTAAACGTTGTTCTTTTTGTATGTGTAATGGTCCCCAATTACTACACAATTAATTAAAACTAGCACCAATATGGTGATATTAAGATAACAAATTAAAGTACAATGCACCACAATTAGTTTAGTATTATTTTCCACCCACACTTCGTATTTACATTTGAGAAATTCTAGAATGACAAACAAATGTTTACAAACTCATGCGGACCAATTAAACAAGAAGAGAGAATGAAAAAGAAAAAAAGAAAAATGATTCTATTGGTTTTGATTGGTTCACATGAGTTTGTAAACTTTGTTTATAGATATTTGTTTGTCATTTTAGAATTTCTTTTTACATTTATCAGATACATAATAATGTAATCCACTAATTCTATATATTAACTTTTCCATGTGTTATTACCTTAGGATTACAAGGATAAGAAAGAGGATATACTATTGTTCTTTTAGTTATAAAATAGTCTTATTTTTATATTATTATCTATATTTATATTATCTTATAATGGAGATGAAAGAACATTTTGAAATTTTAAGAATATAGGATGAATTTATCCTGAATTGTTCATAGAAAAATTTGAAATAAAATACAAACCTTATAAATATAGAAGTAAATACAATGTTAGGATTTGAACTCATGACTTTTGATTTAAAAGGAAGGGTGTTAACCAAAGTTGATGCTAGATGAATTGTGGCTTAATATATATATCTTCTAAATTACAACTTAATTTTTTATAACTTATATTTTATACTTTTTAATAATGAAAATTTTCTAATAATTATAATATATATAAAAATTATTCATAACTTAATTTTTTATTAATGGATTCATTTATTAATAGAATCTTGTAATTTATCAGAAGATTGTTTTATTTTTAAATTGATACATGTATCACGTTATTTTTTATATTATTAAACTCTCTTGTGAGGCTGCGAAGATCCATTATAAAAATCATTGAATAATGTCCAAAAAATATTTAATCCCGCTGTATTTCGCAGGTAGTATGCTAGTTTTTTAAAATCATATTCCTCTTCAAATAGTAGTACCTTAATAGCTAGAGAAGATTAACAAACATATGTATGGTCATTTTCTTAATAGAAACTTCCATAATAGTTTTCCTATACTGCATGGAAAGAAAAGTACCTTTAGTTATAGTTAGTAATTATTTAATTTTCTTTAAATAAGGCTACAAGATAATTACAATTTTAAAAAAGAGATTGTTATGGTTGAGAAAATCCTTCTCACATTCTATTGCATTATGGGTGAGAAATCATTTCTTATAATATGAAAATGAAACTATAAAAAAGAAGGGTTTCAGGGCTCTAGTTAACGTGTTTAAAATAGTTGTACACTTATCATAAAATTCAGGGAGTGAACTTTTAATATGGAAAATACAATATTTTTATGCAAGTTAATTACAGTCCTGTATTTAACATTTTCCAAAAAAATCACATAATTTAAAATACTTGTGGATCTGTTCCATAAATATGTATGAACTTGTGTGTAAAATACTTGTAA
>JAOEHQ010010170.1:0-16543 GCA_025447715.1 Asclepias incarnata
GGGGTGCTTTTGTCCCGACTAATCCTGATCCATTCCAAGACCTTCTGAATCGCCCAGAGTCAACGCCATTTAACCTTAGCGTCATTGACAAGTGAAAACCAGATTGGCCAAAGATAAAAATTAGGGGTAATTGAAGTGCCATATATAATGGATGCAGCTTGTTAATTATTCAATAAACTAATCAACCGTTCAACAATTTCAGTACCAAGATTACCAGAATCTTGTCCACCAAAATGGCACATTTTATTCGTTACCTCGTTTTGTGTATCATTTGTGGCAAAATGTTGATAACCGTCAACCCAAACCGGTACACATTCAACTGGCTATTCATAATGTGGGGACATACCTGACTCACTCAACGGTTGTGGCTAGGGTGGTGTTGGGGATTGAACCCAAGACCGTGTGCTATTTGTGGCAAAGATTAACAATTGAGCTACACGCCATTGGCTCGTTTTGTGTATCAAGCATATATAGTTGTAAGAATCGTGGTGGGCCACCTTCTGTTGGGCATAACGAACCAATCCAATATCTAACCTGAAATTGATGTGAGCACCAAATGGAGTCATGCTAAACATCTGAGTGTACGCCCGTAGTTCTCTAAGAAGCGGTTATTTCTGAACGAATCCTTCATGTAATCAGGAGGTTCCCGTTCTATCGGTAAAACAGCCTTTTCCCCATTGATGGTATCAAACCTTCCTATTTTTGAAATATGTCCTTAGTCTCAAACCAGAAAGCTGTATTACAATGTTTGCATGCTTGATTAAAATCACCAAGGTCAACATGATGATGTGACATGTCTACAGATAACAACAAAGAAAGAAAATTAAGAAGTAAAAAGATATTAAATCATCAAAGACACTCGGATATAAAGTGAAAAAAATTACCTTGGGATCCAAAGCGAGCCGAATCTGAACTTTCAGCATCATGTTTATGCAAATTGGAATCCATCAATTCTTTATGCTTGCAAGAAGAACCTGGCTTCCACTGATATCTGTACACAATAACAAAAGATGGAAACAAATGTAAATCATCTTTCATAAGAGATCCTTAATTACAATTTAAACTCACCTCTATATGTTTTCTTTTTTTTTTTAGAAGGGGAACAATGGTAATGACTCTATCGTTGATCATTTGTAGACAAATTGAATGCCCCAACTCGAGGTGAGGAGTACTCTAAGAAGATGTTTTACCTTCATTTGATTGATAGCAGTGGGGGAAAAAGAGACAAACTGAGATTCTACTGTCCCAAAAACCACCACTGTACTGATATGTGACACAATACTCGGGTATTTTCTGTAGGCTAGTAAATACATTCACACTTTCACAGTAGTACCTAAATAACTATGAGGAAAACCATGTTCATCGGAAGCAAGAGGGGCCTGATCAAGCAAAGTAGGATGTACTATAATGGTCCGATTTTGCTAATGTAGATTGTTGTCAAGGCTGCTGTTCTAAATGAACGAGACTTTCATTAGCAAACATCTCTTTCATAGGATCAGGTTGTGAAGAGGTTGTTCATTGATTACACCAACAAGTGTGGACTTCTCAACCATGTGTTCCTAAACCCTAAAATACTTCTTGCATCTTGTCTAGCCGATGTAAAACCTTTCATAAAATTTCTATCATCACTAATAAACAGATTTCCACACAAAGTCAGTCTAGTAACATCAATTTGTGACTCCTTTTTTCGCTTATTTTTTAATAGCATCATAAAAATAGCAGAAATGCAATAGAACTTAATTATTTTCACTCTATAAATAGTTTTCACAAATGTAAAACCCATTACAAATTACAAAAGACAATCAATTACGAAATATAAAATAAATTAGTAGCTGTATTAAAAAAGAAGCACCAAACCTGTAGGTAAATGGAAATCCTTAAAAAGTACACTAATTAACCTGTAAGATATGAACCATGTGACAGATATATAAAACACTCCACACGAAGATGTAATGGACGGAAACAGGATTGTGAAATGGAGATATAGTGACATACCAATTATTCTGAAGGCATCCCTTTCCTCGAACAAATTAACAGATGTTGTTTTATTGACCAGTGATTTTTGAGAGGTTGCCTTTGGTTAGGGTTAAGCACACAGCAGCATTTAGAAAAGAAAAATAAGAAACAGATGTTAGGGCTGAGTAAGAGACGCGTGCAAAGCACTGTCTATTTCATTCAGGAACAGGTAAATATATACAGAAAATTCATTTCATTCATTTTAAGAATAGTACAGATGATTCAGCATTAAAGAGTGACAATATCTCCCAAGTACTCCTTTCACTATCCACTTACTACTATTCACTTACTATGATCAAATCATTCATTATAACAAACTCTCCTGATTCCTATACTAAACCAAATTATAGTTATATAATTACGGAAAGAATATGATTACCTATTTAATAGCTAAACCTACATATGCATCCATCACGGTCCCTTAACCTAATATTAATATCTTTCAAAAAAAGAAGCGCTTTGTCATCAAGAGTTCTAGATGGAAGCCCTTTGCTTTTGTCCAACTGAACCTGATCCATTCCAAGATCCCAAATGACTATTTAGATTAAACTACACTTTTACTTTGATTTTGGATCCACACCCTTCTTCGGCTTAAACCCACTTGCAGAAAGAAGTCTTGAGAGAAAGTTACGACTATTGTCATCTTTATCTCTGTCACTAAACCTGCTTAAAGTACTTATGAGTGACCAATGAGTCTCGAAGTCTGGTTTGTACCCAAACTGTTGCATCGTTTGTAAAAGCTCAGAGGCCTTAGTAAAATTTCTTTCAAAACGATACCTACTAACCACTGAGCCAAACATCACCTTGCTGGGTTGCTCTCCTAAACTAATCATTGCATAAATTAGCTTCTCTGCTTCAAATGTTCTTCCAAATTCACAAAGCTTTTCAGTTAAAACTTCATATGTTTTGGTGCTCGGGTTAAGTTTCCTGTTCAACATTTCTGTGTACAGATCGAGAGCTTCTTCCATCTTATGGGAAACACACAAACCTTGAACCAAACAGTCGTAACTCGTTGAATCCGGGGTGGTTCCTCTCTTCAACATAGTGTCAAGAAGATCAAGAGCTTTGTCTTTTCTTCCAAAATGACACATTTGCTTGATTAGATTGCTGTAGTTAATGTTATCAGGAACAAGATCTTTTAGGATCATGTTTTCCAGAAAACTGACAGCTTGTTGAAGCTTACCCATCTTCAAAAGACCATCAACAACTTCATTCTGAACAACAGAACAATGAACCCATCTTCTCATTTCCATTTCTTGACTCAATTTCAACACTTTCTTAAACTCACCATCTTTAATAAGTGATCTAATTACTACTCGCACAGACCGGTTACTCGGTTTCAGTTCTTTAGAGATCATTACTGTCAGATAATGAAAGGAACGTGATTCAAAGTTACACTGGGAAAATCCAAACACGAGAAAGTTATAAGTAAAACTGTCGAATTCTAATCCCTTATCTTGAATTTCCTCTAAAAGTGTATCAAGTAACACAATATTTCTGGAAGTGAAAACATGGAAAATTAAGATATTATACAAACTTATATGTGGAAAATTCTGCTTGACCATAAGATCTTTAATGGATAAAGCAGAATGAGGTTGACCCTCTTGGCAAAGTAGTGACACCAACTTACTGTAGCTTGAAATGTGGACGGTTATGTTATTCTTTAGGATTGCACCAAGCAACTCACCGACTTTCTTTAAGTTTTTAGCCCTACAATACCCATGAAGCAAAGCATTATAAATATCACCACTTGGTGAAAAACGCTTGTCAAGCATTGTATGTGACATAACAAAAGCTGCTGAATAATGGCTCTCCTTGCAAAGGCCGCTTAAAAGATGGCTATAAGCTACCTGATTCAAGTCATAGCCCCTTTCTAAAAGCTCCTCAAACAAGACATGAGCAACTTTAGTGAACCCCGTTTCACAAAGCTTTTCAATAAAATCATATAAGAGCTCTGTTGCTTCTTGTGGGTACTCCAACATCACACGCTCATAAAGAAACAATGCTTCCATCACCATGTTGTTCTGGCAAAACGAATAAATCTGTGTTCTATAATCATTCAAAGGAGGTAACCAGTGCTTATTTTGGACAAGGTCCCAACATTCATTAAGGGTTTTTGAGTTTCCTTTCTTGCATAAACCTCTTACCAGAGCAGAAAAAGTCTTGTTCTCGATTTTCAGGTTTTCCTTAACCATTTTGTCGAATAATTTATTTGCTTTATGTATAAACCCCCTTTTAAAGTGTGTTTGAACAAGCAAATTGAGTGTTTCTTCATCAAGCTCATTATATATATCTGGCATCTTCTCCAAGAGAGTGGTGATTGTTTTAAAACCTGTATTAGATTCATTAAACTTCTTTATCAGGGTCGAGAAAGCAGCATATGATGGTTCTTGGCCCCAGTGAACCAATTCGTCTATGCTAGTAAAGCCATCATCCTTCAGTATAAGACGATTATAATCAAGAATCATGGAATCGTCGAGAATGGTTATCATAGCTTGGTCAAATGCAACTATATCACCTTCTAAATACAATCCATTCCCGACACTATCATAAAACTCGGTTTTGGAAAACTTCACATCATTGTCCCTCCTCACTCTTACATCCATTGGATCAATGCCCAACAATACAAACGCTTTTTGTATAAGATCTTGTAACGGTGAGAGTTCAATTAATCCCTTATGCACCATCTTTTCAATCACTGCTTTCACTTCATCAAATTTTCTATTGTTACAATATCCAGCTAATAGAAGTCTGGAAGTCGACATATCAGGTGTTACACCCTTGTCTTCCATTTCAAGAACAATGTCATTGGCATGATTACACATACCTTCTTTGAAAAGACCACTAATGATGGCATTATAGGAATGTTTATGGGGTTTTAGGCCTCTAGACAAAATATCCGATAGATAAAAGAAGGCATTTTTCAAGTTTCCTTCTTTGCAACTCCACCCAATCAAGATCCCAAATGTCACAGCATCAGGGGTAAAGCCCAAATGCTCCAACTCTTCTAAGAACTTAAAGGCTTCAACTACTCCAAGATTCTGACACATCGAATGTAGAATTTTGTTACCAACCACGACATCAGGAAGACAATCGATCTCAGTAAAAAGACTCAGCAAATCATTGTAATCTTTTTTCACACAATACCCACTAGCAATCGCCTCAAGAATCAAAAAACTCGGTTTTATTCCATAACCATAAACCTTCTTAACTAAATTTCGCGATTCTAGAACTTTCCCAAGTCTACATAGAAAGCCAACAACATTCTCATACATATCTTTCTCTGCTAAACCCATATCAACCATGTCACCAAACACTCGGAAAACCAACTCACTTTCACTCTTATCCGCAAGATAATCAACCAAAGTACGATAACATGACATTGCTGGAACTAACTTCACTCCCCTCATTCTATCATACATACCAACACTCTTTTCTAATTCATCAACACTTACATACCACTCAATCAACTTACCGAAAACTTCACAATCATCCAACAAAACTCCTTCTTTATCCATTTCAAAAATCACCCATTCTGCATCCTTAAACAACCCGACCCGAACCAACAACCCCACCATAACCTTGAAAGACTTATCAACGTGCTTAAAAACCCTACTACCTTTTTCATTATTATCACTAACCCACTTAAAAATTCCCAATAAAGATTCAACCTTTTTCACATCAACACCCGATTTCCCAAAATTTGATTCAAAACCCAATAACAATTCAATAAAATGTTGAAATATTAGCTCATTTTTTCTCCAAAATTTTCTAGTAGTTCTAGGGCTTATATGGGACACATTAAGAAGCAATTCTTGAAGAGACGATGCATTTGTGGATGTGGGGTGAGTTGTTTTGGTAAAAAGATTGGAGCTTTTAGCTAAGATTGATTTTGTAAGGCCAGAAATGTGTGTTACAGATGCATAATCTATGTGGGGTGTGTTTGGTTGTGGGTTTAAGGGATTGCAAGAATAGTGGTGTTTGAAAATGTAAAAAGGGAAGAGATTACTGACCTTTGTGAAGTGGGATTTTCGTTGAAGAGTGAAGAGCATTCGATTGTGACGAAGTGTTGTTCTCATCTATGGCTGCAATTCGTGTCAGCAAAGTTTCATTGTTGGTGAAGGTTTTCAATACGTGGTTTTTACCTTCAAATACTTATTTACAGTCGATGGATATCCCAGGGGCCAGGGATGATATCGGGTCAAAATCCGGAACGCACCGGACCAAACCGTTTAAGACGAAGGGGGGGAAAAATAAGCGCAAACCGAATACCGGACTGAATTTGAGTGTCGGGCGGTCTCAGTTGGGCTCATGTTCGGGCCGGTTTTAACCAATCTAGAGTCTAGACTGGTTTTATGTAGGGGTGTTATTCGGTCGGGTTATTCGGGTCGGGTTTTTCATGAATATAAACTAACCCGTAACCCAACTCGAATAAGATTTGGGTTATTTGGGTTCGGGTTATTTGGGTTGGGTTGGGTCGAGTTTCGGGTATCCAAATTCAAACACAAATAAATATTAAGCAAATAAATTTGGGAAGTATTTAACTTTTGATTGTTAGGGGTTTTTATTAAAACTTTTATATTATGTTGTGTAAGGAAGACAACTTGTGATGAGATCATAAGTTGTAGGCAATTGTGGTTTGGTTTGGTTTGGATTTGATAATCGAAACAGAAAACGTGTGTATAATTCTTAAGAATATGGAGTTATAAAATATGGATGACAACTTGTATTTCTTATTGTAAGTAAATGAAAGGAGTCACTATTTACGAAAATGTCATCGCGTTACTTACACATGTGTAAGTGAACGGAAAAAAGAAAGAAAAATGTGTGGCTGGAAATGGTTCTCGCGTTCTTTTTTTTTTAGGGGTTTTCAGAATAACTCACCCCTATATATATATATATTGAGCCTACAAAATATAAAATCAAAGTTTATGGAATAAACAATAAAGAATCACAAATTAAATTTCCTTTAAATGTTTCTTTGGAAGAACAAAGGCAAACAAATAAACCGAAGAATACTCTTCCACATTTAGATTTGGAACCTGGTTATCAATGTTGTTTATTTAAATTTAAAATGTCGTTTTTAAATATTATACCTAAGAACCTTTTGCAAGCAAACTATAAAACCATTATAAAGTCAAAAGAAATAAAACTATTGTCCTCAAAATACATCCTTAATAACTTATTATAAGATGTAAAATATACCACCAACAGTACAATTCTTACTTTTTGAGTCTATGGCACCCAACAAAGACCAAACACACATTTTATATTCTTAAAAACACCTTAATTACTCGAAAGAAACATCACCCTCATTTCTTTACCAAACACTAATGTAGACAAGGAAACTTCAAAGCAAGAGGCAATATCATTTTGTAAACCAAAAATGACGGCCAAACCCATAATCCAGGAAATACATAATCACCTTCCAAGAAGTTCCCAAATATATAAAGCATAACCTTTTTTCCAAACAATGTACAAACATTGTATAAAAAGGTACAAGTCATATTAGCAAAAATGCTCTATAATTATCAATTTTAGCTTTGACAAAAAAAAAAAAGAAAAAAAAAAGGCTTGCTTGAAAATGACCATTTCTTTTCCCATACCTTATTCCAAGACTTACTTACCACAACTTTGACAATTGACCACCTATTCAAACACGTAGACCTTTGTATTATATAAACCAACAAATCCTCATTCTATTAATAAGATCACAAGTCTTTCTTACTAATTAGCCTAACCCCATTATTCTTCATTGTTTCATTTGTACTCAAAACAATTTTCTTAACTTGCTAGTGCTATTTTGTTAAACAAAAAAAAAAACACAAACACAAGATTCTTAGCTATGAGTTATATGATAGTTGAATTAATCCAATATTTCTTCTTCCAAATCGTGAAGTTCACCCACATCTTGAAACAATTATCAAGATCATCCAAGTTTTTCGCACACCGCGAATTCGGGTTTTCCCATGATCATCACTGCAAGATTCATGTTGAGAATAAATCCCATGATCATTCCCAATTGTCAAAAACACATATTTCCTTGACCACCAAGAACACCATCCATCATGATACTCTCCAAGGAGATGATGTGGAGCTAATAATGGCAAACTTGGGTGTTTTTTGCCACCCTGGTAGTGAAAAGCTGCCTGAGGTGTTGCATGCTACAGATTTGCTTAATATTTTTGAAGTTGACCAACCAAGATTAGATGAAGTTAAAGAAGCTTTTGATGTTTTTGATGAAAACAAAGATGGGTTTGTTGATGAAAGTGATTTGCAAAGAGTTCTTTGTGCATTGGGATTGAATGAAAGAGCAGAAATGGTAGACTGTAAGAAGATGATCAGAGCGTTTGATGTGAACGCCGATGGTAGAATAGATTTTGATGAGTTTCTCAAGCTTATGGAAACCACCTATTATTAGATATCAATCGAGTGTTACCATTTGTTTATTGTTCATAAATATATTTTTTGAATAGTATATTATTCTTTGTTAAAATTTTAAAAAAAAATTGTATTCAAGGTATAACACACTTTTGTGATTAATTCTTCCGCAATAGCCCGTTGTTGTTGTAGACGTAAAAACTACTGTGACATGTCTATCGACAATAAACTATGAATAATGTACAACTGCATGTTTATTGAATAATGAGGGTATATTTAGGAAAAAGATCAATTGGTACCCGTTGTTTTTGAAAATTGAGGTTATACATGTGAAAACCTATTGATGGAGGTCCGATTCCTAACATGTGCGGATTTAAGTAAAGTTTTCTTACCGACGCAGGTCTTTTACCGGGTGAGATTTGTGGGTATCAAAATGATATCAGGAATAAGAGGATTCCTTTTCAATTTACCATTTTTATGGACTTTATCAACTCTATAATATCATTATGTAATGTACGTCAATTTTTTTAATAAATTACTATTCTTTATGAATTTACGTTTTTATTTCTATAAAATTTCATAGTCTATTAATGAATTCTTTTTACTTTTTATTTTCTTTAATCACATCTTTTCTTTCAACGATTATTACCTTTCTGTATTAAAACTAAAAGTGAGCAAAAATCGAACCGGAAAACCGAAAACAAAAAAACTGAAAACAAAAAACCGAGAAAACCGAACCGTTCAAACCGAACGGATCGGTTCAGGTTTCGATTTCATATGTCAAATACCGACTCAAAAATTAAACCGAACCGAATCAAATATATTTTAATTTATTTTATATTTATATCTATTACTCTTAGTTTACACTGCAACATTACGCCAACGACCATATGAAAAAGGAGAATTTTTTACAAGGCACAAGCTGTTGAATTATATGTATTATGTGCGCCATTCAATGATACAGATCATATCAACCAAGAAACTAAGAAAAGACTCGGCCTTTTAGCAAGTTGAGATAATTGAACCGATTTTCAAAAGCCAGCTTTGAACCAAGTCAAATGCACCCTTTTCAAACTAATCAGTAATCACTAGATTTGATGATGCCATATCATTCACGGGTTAAACGGTTTGGACAAATTAACATACAAAATTAAGAAAACTCAGATATTACAGTTATGCATTCATGTAATAAGTTACCTTCCATGGATGTTACCCCTCTTACTGCTAATTTCATCGTCAAGGTTTCCATCCAAGCACAGACCCTTTTTTTAAGCTAAAGCTTACAAAAAAAATTCAAAAAAAAAAAAAAAACCCCGAAACTGATCCAAACCAAACCAGAAAACCGACAAACAGAACCGAACCGAATCCAACGGGTTTGGTTTTTCTAAAAACCGGACGGATCAGTTCGGGTTTTGGTTTTGAACTAAAACCGACCCATGTTCACCCCTAATTAAAATCCATCGCTACTAATAGTGATCATGCCATTGATTACTTGAAAAGTGACCCATTTATAACATGACACGTGGCGTGGCGTGGCTTTGAATTTTATTTTATTTATTCTTCTTTGTTTTTTATTTTCAGTTTTCTACATATCCCATTTAGAATTTGACACCCATTTAGAATTTGACACGTGACAGGTCTTTTATTTTATTTAACTTTTTTTTAAAAAAAATTGTATGTTTTTTATTTTGAGTTTCTAGCACAAAATAAATATACATCTTATTTTGAGTTTTCTTTCCCCGTTCACTTTTTAGTGGTTATGGTATTGCTTTATAAATTATATTTATATTTATTTGATATTATAAGCTTTGGAGCAAACATATCAATAGTGATATTGTCCTTAAAAATATATACGGCAACACACGGGTATAAAAGTAGTTTAATAAAATAGTTTGAAAGGAATTAATAATGCCTCGTCGTTCCATGTGTATGGACTTTCGTTCTATGGATATAGATTTGATAAAGTAGCGGATGTCCATGGAAATATTTGCCACATCTTCTATGGACTTGTTTTACAAACTCCACCAAAAACTAGGGGTGTCAAAAAAAACCCGTACCTAAATAACCCGACCCGATTTGAATAGGTTTGGGTCATATGGGTCACCTTATTCGGGTTTTGATGGGTTATTTGGGTTGACCCGAACCCAAATCTTTTATTTGGTTTGGTATATGGGTTAAACATAATAAAATTCGGGTGACCCGAATAACCCGAATAAGTCCTTTATATATTATTTGATATTTTTTATGGGCTTATTGTACTTGTTCCTAGAAAGAAAATCACTTGGCTTAGTATTTTTTGTAGACGCTAATAAATAATGTCAATAACTTCTTATGTTTGAATGGTTTCGTATCCCCTGGTCTGTTATTTTAGTGTATGCATGTTCATGACAAATAGATCTTACCAATTATTTTGAGGAAGTAGGCAACCAACTTTGACAACATGCTTACTGTCATGTTTACTTTGTTGGTTCTTACACTTTTGCAATTTGAAGGTTATACATTTGTGAAGAACTTCGGACTAAACTTAGTTTTGGATATGATATTCAAGTAGTTGTTATTTGGCTTATATTATTTAAGGTACGATAATATTTAAGTAAGCTGTAACTTTACATCAATCTTATTTGGGTTAAATTTGGATACCCGAAACCCGACCCAACTCGAATAACCCGAACTCAAATAACCCGAATTCTTATTCGGTTTGAGTTACGGGTTAAGTTATAATTCCTACAACCCATATAACCCGACCCAAATAACCCAAAACCCGATTAACCCGACCGAATAACACCCCTACGTGTATGGGTAACTGATTTTTAATTACTTTCACGACCAATTGTAAGATTAATTAATTTTGATATTATATTAATTTTGATTTTTAATTTTTGCTATTATATTAATTAATTTTGATATTATATTAATTTTGATATTATATTAATTTAAAATTAGAAAATAAAAAAATTGTGTGTGTGTGACACTTCCCTTAGTTGTACGAGAATATAATATAATATAATTATATATATTAGTTCTTGATAAAGAAAATTCTAATAATGGTGTCTAGAAGTTAAGTGCCCGCTGCACATCAAAGTGTTAGAAATTCACAGTATTAACGAATCGATCAAGTTTTGCTAAGACTATCAGGAGCAGGGCTTACCAAGGAAGTCTCAAATTCACCATCATTCGACATATGACACTTAGTCATCAATGGGGTATTCCTTCACTTTTTTCTGGAGCAAAGCTTCCTTGAAAAACGTCCCTCTAGGACCCACCATTTATTTTATTTTATACTCTTAATTAAATAAAACTTTAATATATTAATAATATAAAATAAAATAATAATAGTAAAGTGAGTGGAGGGACTGACATTTGCAGAGGGGGCCCACCAAAATTGATCAAAGAATTAGGGGTTAAATCTAGAACGGGAACCAAATTTTTTTTCCTGGAACGCCCCCAGGGGCACTGCGCCCGGCGTTCTGGGGCTTTCCCCAGGCGTTCCGGACGAAAAAGTGTAGAGGGGATGCCCTGCTCCGCACAGCCTAAGAATCTTTTGTGTAGATTGTGTTTTCTCACTCCCCCAACAATACCTTTTTTACTTCTTTTATTAGTTCTGTCAGTTCAATGTTACATCAACATTTTTAAACCAACATAATTATGCCAACAACATATTTTTACTTTCTTTATCACTTTATTTTTACACACACTTATACATATACATACTTATATACACACATATGCTTGTCGTTTACCTCGTTGCTTAACCGGACATCCAACCGACAAACCCCAAATGAAGAGGTCGTGCCAACGGTTCAAAACCGTAGAACTCTTCCGTTGAAACCGAAGAGGCCGTTGGCACTCCTCTTAGGTTTTTATTAAAGTTGACACTCAAAGTCTGAAATAAATGCGTAAAAATAGAAACGAACTTTGGTCACATTACCATTAATAAAAACAATATATCAAAATTACCTTTATTATAAATCAAGTCTCATTTACCTCTTAATAATAGATACAAACTTTGGTCAAATAACCATTATTAAAAATGAGAGTTGAGTTCCAGTCATGTTAATTTTGGTATATCATTTCTATTGTTAAGAGGTAAATGAGACTGGATTTTTAATAATAATGATATTTGTAAGTTGTTTCTATTAATGGTAATGTGACAAAAGTTCATTTTTATTTTACGCATTTATACTCTCAAAGTTTTCAAGCATAGTGTTTTCTTGAAATATATTGATTAAAACTTTTCTAAATATTATGGTTTAAAGTTGATATTTAAAATGAAACTAGTCATTGTACTCGTACGTTGCCACGGAACACGTTTTTTACACGATAAAGTTTTGGATACAAACAGTATATAGTAGTATTAGTGTAATACAAATACATTTATGTCAAATCTTCAAACCCAAATTTAAAAAAGGCAAAAATAAATTTAACAATAATAAAAATAACATAAAAGAACAATAAGAATAATAAGATGTATAAGAACATAGAACAAACCAATAACTATATTAGTGCAAATAATGATACTCTGATGACAGTGATGTAATATAGTGTCTTGCTTTGAATGTTACATGAACGTAAAACGTAACGATGATGAAAATTATTATATATTAAAAAATGCTATAAATAACGAAACGGATGACAATAATCAAAACCAAATGTTTAAAGGTAAAAACCGTAAATGTGTAAAAGTAGTTTGATAGAAACATGAAACCCAAAAGTTTAGTGTCAAAAAACTGAAAACAAAAACTTTGATGGAGCTAAAAGTTAAAAGATAGAAACTTAAGAGATAAAAATGTAAAGAAACAAAAGTCAAAAGGTGTTGTACATCATGCACATAAAGTTGTACTATAATGGGGGTTAAGAGTTAAAAGATAGAAACTTTAAAGGGTAAAAATATAAATTAGCAAAAGTAAAAAGGCATTGTAAGCTTAAAAAACTTGTGCTATTCATGTTGGTTTTTAATGTATATATATATATTAGTTTTAATACTCGTACGATATATTGATTGATTATATATTGGATGACTAAAAAGTTTAAATGTAACAAAAAATGAACCATAAAGTTTTGAATGCATTGAAAGATTTCGTTGAAATTGCTCATTTGTAATTTTAAAAAAACGCTAATCATAAGTTCTTTTTTCCACTAGAACAATAAAGTCATTATTGGATCCACTCTTCTCTTAGGCTTATGGGAGTGGGGGGCGTGGGGAGGGCGTGATGGTAGCACTTTTTATGGGAAATGTAATTTTTTTACCTAGTACCGTTATATTTATAAAGCTCCTGCCCTTTGTTTAACATACAAACATAAAATATTAATAAAAGGGGGCCAAAAAGGGCGTTACATTTCTTACCACTCCGGGTAGTCTAACAATTGGATGTTCGAATTCACCGTGGATATATGTCACGGAGAACATGTCTTATCAAACATGAATGTCGCATTAGACTTCATTATGATGGATGTGAAAGTTTTGACTGGATGATGCATATATTAGTAACATATATACCCATATATGTGAAATTGATTCGCAGGATGTGACCATATATACGACAACTTCTTGACTAATATACCATATGTTTGTTCAAATTACATCAGCCATTTTATGATTTTATCAACTTTAGGCTAGTTGACAATCTTATCAACTTTAGGCTAGTTGACAATCTTTGTCTTCATAGTATCTACTATACGTTTCATACAAAATAACAATATGCACCTTAGAGATGGCTAGCTGGATGTAAAATTGAAATTTGCAATATACACATTTTATTATTTAAGAAAAAAGATAAGGAAATGATAAAGATTACTTTTTAAGATAAAGGAAAAACATAGATCATTAGTGATTTTTGATGGTCTCCCATGTGCCGAAAGTACAAAATTCTTAACTAACATGATTTAGGGTCAGATGAACATGATTTCCCTTTCAGAGATCCTAGTCATCTACAAAATGTATCACTTGATTATAATAAGATCCTTTTGTAATCGACAAAAGAGTCAGGTAAGATTAAATCATGGGCAAATGATCAATCGATCAAAAGAATAAAATTTCGAGTTACCCTGAATATTATTAAATATACATACTGGATCTACTGGATGGTGAAAGAGCAACCTTTCGCATTAAACTTAGCTTGATTCAAAGATATACGACCTTTCCCCTTAAATCATAAATAAACTTAGCTTGATTCAAAGATATACGGAGTATAAAGGAAGATAGGAATTAGCAATAACAACAAAGTTAATTAAAAATAATAATAATAATTTGGTGAAAGTTACAACTGCTCTAATATTCATTTTGTAAAATGCCTTCACAAAATTTGTTTATTAACTTATTTAAATTTTAGATATGCAAAATACTCAATATACTCTTACAATTTAAATCTTATAATTAATATATATCTCATTTAGTCAACTTTTTCAAAAAATGACTTATATTTTTTAAATTTAATTATAAAATCCCAAACATAATCTTATAAAAAACAAATAAACTTTTTCATAATTTAAAATAACTTTTTCATTGACTTTTTTCTTTCAAAATGAGTAATGTGATTACATTATATTATCAACTATTAAACCATCTACGAGAGGATCCCACCAACAGAAAATATTTACTCCCGTCGTATTATGCAGACACTATGTTATTCTTAATATATATATACACATCCATTTTCTTAAAATGTAATTATTATAGTCCATATATGGTCAATATGTAGTGTGTGTATATATCTATATCTATATCATATATAATAAAGGAATGGTTTTTGATTTAAAAGGTTGATTTTTAACTTTTTAAAATTAAAGAGGAATAAATATTATTATTTTATTATTTTACCTAACTATTATATGATTTAAAAATTTGGTTTTCTCATTTTTTATTTTGAATCTTTTACATTTGTTTTTCCTCTTATATCTATATTATTATTATTATATTATAAAGCATTTAGGTGATGTCTTAAAATTTGAACTTTTAAGTACATGTATTTAATACTTTAATAAAATTTGAAGTAAAGTTAATTAGTCAAAACAAATTCAAATCAAATAAAATACAAATGTAATATATTACTATAAATTAAAGGGTTAAGTCACGGGATGACCCATGTACTTTTTCCTATGTACACGTATGCCCATTTTACTTTTTTATTGATAAGTATCACCCATAAACTTTTAAATTGTAACACCCCAAGATTTTAAATATTATAAAATAACCTACTTTTGTAGTTTTGTCCTTTAAATAAGTTCCTAGTATTTTATTTTGACATATGGGACTAAATTAGTTGGAACTTTAGCGGATAGCGGGTATAATACCCACCTAATGTCTCCTAGACCATAGAAAAGGGGAACCACCCCTTCCCTTTCCTTTCATTTTATCCATCCATTTCATTCTATCCATCCCACACACACACATTTCCATTTCTATTTCCATTTCCATTTCCATTTCATTTCTAAAGCTTTTATGAAATTCCTATCAAGAAAAATAAATCATAATAATAATAATCCACCTACATCTTTGAGGTAATAACAAGTTGGGAGTTTTAGTGTGTGTTTGTGTGTGTGGGTCGACATTTAGAGAGAAGAAGAGAAGATTTTGGTGATTCCTATCATTTTATATGTAGCTCAAATTCAAGGTAATATCATATTTCCTAATTTCTATTTAAGATTTTAGGGTTTTTAGTGTTTATGAAATTTGGGGATTTTATGGTTGGTTTTAATTTAAGGTTCATAGTATATAAATTGATTTGGGGGTTTTTGATTAAATGGATAATTTGAGATGGAGCCCTAGTATTTTGGCTAAATAGGATCATATATTGTTATTATTGTTTTCCCCAAGTTTCTTATAATGGTAATAAAATGTTAAGTAATATGATATGGTCAAGAATGAGAAAGTGAGACTTTTATAAGTATGAGATTTACCATATTGAGATGGTTATTATTGATAAAATGAAAAGGATGATGTTGTTAAGAAAATGTGAGAAAGATCATTTGAAAGTGATCATAGAAAAGGCTAGTAATATGAGAAAATAGTGTTTTGATAAATGGTGGTGTAACCACATAGTTGTAATCGAGATATTGGAAATGATGATTTCCGTATGTAAAATGATATAACCATATTGAAATGGTAATTGTGATGAATATGAAAATGAGATTTAGTGAAATGAGTTTA
>JAOEHQ010010181.1:0-16537 GCA_025447715.1 Asclepias incarnata
GGACATACATGTATGATCTTGGTTAGGGATTAAATTGTTTAATTGTTTTATTAATTAGTTTTTGCATTTATAATTAATTAAATTAATTATCATAAATTAATTAGATTAATTGATTTGTTTGTATCATATTAATTAGATTAATAAACGTGCATCAATAATTAACTTGATTAATATTGGGTTTTATAATTAAATGGGTTTAATTATTTACAATTTACACCTTTTGATTTAAGAAATTGATTTTTCAAACCTTTATAAATAATGCACATTCGATTTTGAAACAAACTAGTCATCCCAACACCGGTTACACAAGGTCTTATGATCGTCTTCTTTTAAGAGTTATTTTAATAAGAACTACCACCTGTTACACAACATCTTGCCAAATTTTGAAATTTTGTTTATATAATCATCTATTAAAATAAACGTTCTTTGTAAAAAATAAAAGACTTGGTTCGGATTTTGACATTTTGCAACTGAGTCAAGCTTTTGTCAAATAACCTGAGTTCGACTCGATCGAGTAAAGTTATTATCGAGCTCGAGCCCAAGTCAAAGCCCTAAAGCTCGAAATACTAACCGAGTTGAGCTTGATATTTTAAAGGCTTGTTTCAATTGGTTATCGAGCTTTTAAAGCTCATGATATATAGTAGAAAACATTTTTCTAGAGTATTTTCTTTAATTTCTATTACTCTATTATTTTTTATGATTTATGTTGATATTAGTATTGAAATTTTTAAATAATGTTATTTATAGAGTTATAACATTTGTAACTTATGCTATTTTTTTGGTTATATTATCAAGCTTTTATTTGAATCATAATCGAACTAAGATCAAATCTACATATTGAAAGTTCGTTGAGCTATCGAGCCCGAACCGGACTTAGGCTCGATGAGGGCATATTTGTAACCTCGCATATATAGAAACTGCACGAATATAGTCCAAAAATCCAATCCAATCCAAAATAGAAAAGGCAGAAAGCCACGAATCAACAACTCCACAAAATCCACTATTTTGTCACCGATAACATCCATTTCCAAAATCCTAACCCGGCCCGATTATTCTCCCCCTCTCCAAAATCACACTCCCTAAAAAACACACACACACACACAGTTTGATCAATCAGTCAATGAATCGGTGAGAGATCTGTTTAGAATATTGTGTTTGTGATTTTGAAAACAGATCTATTCCCCAGCTACATTTGATCTCAAAAACAAAAAAAAAAAGTTCCTTAGAAAAAAAATGAATATATTCAGATTGGCAGGTGATATGACACATTTGGCGAGTGTGCTTGTTTTACTTCTCAAAATTCACACCATCAAATCATGCGCTGGTACTTTTTTTGGCCCTAGTTTTCTCTGTTTATAGTTTCATTTGCAGTAGTGTTATATATGTATGTATGCATACACACACACACATTTTTGTTAAATTAGGGTTTATTTTGTTAAATTGTTAGGTCATGTGATTTTTTAATAAAAATGTTGCTTGATGAAGGATTTAAGTGAATTTAAGCAAAATGCAGTTGGAACGTATTTTTGTGTAGCATATATAAATAGATAGATAATTAAAAGAAGAGGTTCAGGTTGCTTTTAGTTACAGGAATTTTTTTCTAGTTTTTAAGGAAATGAAAAGGTTTTTTTTTCATTTTTTTTTTTAAATATATCTAGAAAACCTTAGAAAACGTGTTTAGTTGCAAGTTTGGAAAACATGAGGAGTTTTCTATTTATGAAGTGGAAAATATTTAGAAAACCATAAAATTGAGATTTCTAAGGAGGGTATTAATAAGTTGGAAAACAGAGTTTTCGGTTTTCAATGAAAATTATTTTGGAAATATTACATTTGAACACGTTTTCTGTTTTCCTCAGCTTCTTGTATTAGTTTCTGTTATTTGCGAGTCTATATGTTTGATGTCTAATGATTGAATCAATGTGGTGAATGCATTTAGTGGAATGTGCAAAAACTGTATGGCTTATCATGAATGTCTTGCTGGCGAGATACTATTCATGTAGGTGTCATTTAGCCTTTTTAGGGTTCAGGCCTTATTTTGTGTTTGTTTTGCACATATTATAGCTTGTTTTTTTTTTGGGATTGTGAAGGGGAGTGTCTTCCGTTTATATGTGAAAAAGTTCAATTAGGACCAACGAAATGGAAAATGGAGATAAAACAAACGTGACATTGGTAATTTGGTTTGGCTTTTTTGTTTTCATAATATAAAATCTGGAAATGCTACCTTGCCTTTAACTCATGGCAGCATTGTAATATAGCGTTCATTAGGTTTAGACCTCAAATTGTGTTAAATCTGCACAAAATGTTGATTAATTTTTGTCTATTAGTGGAGTGAAGGGTAGAGTGTTTAGATGTTTGCCCAAGATTATAGGTGGCAAAATATACGGGTTGGATCGGGCTGGGTGACGGGTCAAAACGGGTCCGGGTCAAAACGGGTTCGGGTCAATACGGGCCATTTTTAAAACGGGTCAATACGGGTCCGGGTCAAAACGGGCATTCAAGACATTTACAAAATGATTTAAAATTAATGCTATATTTTAAATGAACAAGCAGAATACAAGAGCAGAAGACTTGGAGGTAGCTATTCAGCTCAACCTATATACTTGAAATCTAAAAATAACATCAATAACAAGAGCAGCTTGGAGGTAGCTAGAGGTTGCAAATTTGCAATAATATAAAACCAAGAAAATATGACTATCTTATAAAAACTTATATGACACTAATGAAAGAGGGGAACACGTTGATTAAATGTATTACCTGTTTCGTCTAAAGATTATTGGTTTGTTTTTACACTCAAAAAATGAAGTAGCTATTCAATAAATTTTCGACCGTTAAATTGAAAAAGTATAAAAGAGTTTGGTTAGTTGTAACTTAAATTATTTATTAAATTAAAATTAAATAATATTAAGATTTTTAAGAAAAAAATATTATGGGTGTGTTTGGTTATGAAAAATATTTTGGAAATTATGATTAGAACGCGTTTTCTGTTTTCCATGTTTTCTTAGAAAACAAAAATAAAAAACAAAAGGTGTTTTTCGTAACCAAACGCGTCCTATAACTTTTTGTGATTATGAGAAAATAAGTTTTTCTATTTAAAGGAATTAAGAATTTAAAAAAAAAAAAAACTAGCTACAGTAACTGTTTTTTAAACTTTTGTCTTTTTCAGATATAACCATGATTTATTTATTGTCATCCAATTTGATTTTTTTAGATGTAAGGCACGTGGAGGTACCATACCACATTACTAGTTTACTACAATCCATCACCTTGCCCTTTCTGACCGTCTGTATCTTTTTTTTTGCCCATTTTAACCCGGTTACAGTGAGATACAATTTTTTTTTTGGTCCAGTATGACCCGCGTGACAGTTATATACAACCCAATATAATCCAAATTTTTACTAATATGGCCCAAATGGATCCAAATTTATTTATTTGGGTCCATTTTGCCGGCTCTACCCAAGATGGATTTTTTGCTTAGTTTATTTTATTAAGCTGGCATCTCCATTAATGGTTCCCATTTATATGCGAGGAGACACGGCATGGAACCAAAATGAGACATTGATAATTTGGCTCATCTTTCTAGAAATGCCTGCCACCTTGCTTTTGATTATTAGCTCCATTGTTCTCTGTAACTTGTTTTCATCATGCCACCCTTTTAGATGTTACCTTAACTAGTAGTTCTCGTAAAAGGGTTAGTAATGAAAATGTGTACATACGGGATCACAAGGTTACCAGTGACTTATTATCCGCTATCAAGCACTCTAATGTGAAGGTAGGAGCTTGTTTGGATAACTTTTGATCGGTTTAAGAATAGATCAATGATGATTCTAGATAGGAAGTGAACATTTCCTTGAACTCGTGACAGTATTTTAATACTTTATATTCTTTCATTACGTGCCTTTTAAAATGCTTACCGTTTGAAATTCTTAATTAATTCTAATGAGGTTAGGGATTATAGGCAAACATGTTTAGTTTAAAATCAAATGATATGAATATGATTATATGAGATACTACCTTTTTGTAGGTTAGTGTTTCCCATATTTTGTATATCATCCTGTAAAGTTGTACGTAAACCTAGATAACTCACTATTTACACTGTAGAGACCATAAGTCATACGACTTTGTTTGATCTTTTACTTCCTGTTTTACGTACAGGGGTATCATTGAAAACTCAGGAGCTCTATGCATTGGTCTTTGCTACTCGTTACCTGGATATATTTACTGATTTTGTCTCGCTATACAATACTATCATGAAGTTGATCTTCCTTGGGAGCTCTTTCTCTATTGTTTGGTACATAAGGCGTCACAGGGTTGTGCGTAGATCCTATGACAAAGAACAAGACACCTTTCGTCATTATATTCTCATGCTGCCTTGTTTACTTTTGGCCTTGCTTGTTCATGAGAAGCTCACTTTCAAAGAGGTATAAACAACTTTCTGTTTAAATATCAGTTATTTCAGTTTAGTTCAGATTCTGTCCACCTGGCACTAGGTCACCTTAATTAAAGCATCCATATCAACCAAGTAATATACATTTTTGTCATTTACTGGGAAACTCTTGAAGTGTAGATCCTGACCTAAGGACTCTAGATTATGCCAATCAAAAAAGTCTTTGGCCTTAATTGTTAATTCAAGGTGGCATGTATTGAATGACATGTCAAAATGGGTAATTTCATAATGAGTTGAGTTCACTCGAATAACCTTTTGTACAAAGTTGATAAATTTTCAAATAAATTACCAGTGTGTAAAATATGAGTATATAGATTAAAAAACTTCTTTTATTTCAATATATTTGTCATAATTGCCTGCTCTAGTTTATCATTTATAATCCAGCAATGTGATATGAGCAGGTTTTGTGGACATTCTCCTTGTATTTGGAAGCAGTCGCAATACTTCCTCAGCTAGTTTTGCTGCAAAGAACAAGAAATATTGACAACTTGACTGGTCAATATGTTTTTCTTCTTGGGTAATAGACTTTTGCAATACTTGCTGTATTCCTGTTTTCTCCCCTCTTTTATGATCGACAATGCTCTATATATATCTTTAGAAAAAGCCAGAACACTACATCCTTGGCTGCTTAGATATTTGGTAACATCAGTACATTAATCGAAATTGCATTTTATGTTCAGATACAAATGCCCAGTACAATTGAAATATGTAAGCATTTAATGTTGAATAGAAACTAAATTTTATTGGCTTCCTGCAGAGCATACCGGGCTTTATACATTTTGAACTGGATCTACCGTTACTTCACTGAACCTCATTTCGTTCATTGGATCAGTACGTCTCTCTTTCTCTCTCTAAATCACACCATAAAACTTATATCTTTGCTGCAAAGAATCATTTTATGTATATGATAGTTTTCTATTCATGTCTAACTCATGAGTTTTAAGGATTTCTCTAATTCTTTTCTGGTATTTGCAGCTTGGATAGCAGGGTTAGTCCAGACATTGCTGTATGCTGATTTCTTTTACTACTACTTTGAAAGGTAAATGCTACATGTTATTAGTCAAAACTTTCACATCATTTACTTATTACCGGTTCGTTTTGGTTAATGGTATATCTCTAATGGTTCTACTTGGATAACTAAAAAAGATCAGCTGAATAGGAAATGGGATGAATGGGTGATATCGGTTGAACGCTGCGAAAACTGACCTTTGTGAAATTATATTTCACACTAAAGTATTATAAAAGATGAAAGAAGTGGACATAAACTGTCGGGTCAACATCCAATGGCATGTTTAGCAGGTTGCTAAAATGAATAACTTCTCACATTTTTATGACGCTTTTATATTGGTGTTGATTAACTTTAATATAAACAAAATCATTTGGATTAATTTTTGATGAATACTATAAATACACTCTTTTTTTTTCTTTTTTTTGATAATCCTAGTATTGCATTTGCTTCTATATTTATAAGGTTTGAATTCTATTCCAAATTTTTTCAAGAGCAATGTGGGATAAACTCACCCTTTAGCATGGATAAAAATGTGAAAGTTATATTGTCCCACATTGGTTTCAAGACAATTTGAAACATCCATCCCATGTCTATATAAATTCTTAAAAATTTCAAAATGCAAGACATAAACCATCTCCATTATAAGGTAGTACAGATAGTATTAGATTAAAGATGAAAGAAGCGGACATAAACTGTCGAGTCAACCTAGCCCGAATCTTTTTGACCCGTTACTATAATGACCTGTGTTGACCCGTGGCCCAACCCGCTCGTTCTGTCACATGTGGCAACCACTGTATGGTACATAGTTTTAGTGTATATTGCTTATGCTATGTGTGGTGACGTCTTGTTATTGGTTTCTGATGAATGCAGCTGGAAGAACAATGTAAGGCTCCAATTACCAGCTTAAACGTGGCCTTTTGACAACGATAATGCCGGTTGAGTGTTCAGAGTTGTAAGAATCATACATGATTCTCATAGGGTTTTATGACGATTTCGATTCTTTCAATTTTGTATTAAACGCCCATGTGGTTCTTATATACTCTCAAAAAATGGGGCTCTAACACCCTAAACAGAGCACTATGTATCAGTGATTATAGAGTATCCATCTTCTGTCGAGTGTTGACCGCATATAATAGCTTCAATATACTCATAATGCAAGTGTGTATTGAGGTGATAATTTTAAATTCAGACGATGACAGGTCATTTCTGCTTGTGTGTATTAATAGTAGGTCAACGTGGTGAAATTGAATAAGTTAGCTATAAAAGAAATGGCAGCCCCTTGAAAGTTGAAAGTCTCCCCCCTTAAATGTGACTAAAAAGAGCTTCGACAAGTTACCCAGTTTGTTTGGCCTAGATTGACTGGTCTGCGGTTGTGCTGCATAATGTGCATACTCTTCCTCATGGACATCACTTGTGTTGTGAAATCAACGATTTTGTTCATCAAATGCAACAAACTGGTGATTTGTGAGGAAGGACTATAATCAACATGTGACGTGGAACAGTATTGCATGTCAAGGTTGGGTCAAAATGCGATAGAGATTGCATGTAGGCGAGCATGCCATCACTAATTTACTTTGTAGTGTGATGTAGACGAGCATTCCATTACTCATCTTCTTTTCTAGTTCCTCTACAGATTATTTACCTTCAAATCGTTAACAATGAACCTCCAAGTTGCGGATCTACATCTACAGCCTGATCGATAGTTTAATTGCTAACTATGTTTAAGACATCAAGCTTAAGGTTATGGGTGGAGTCAATTTAGTGAAGTACTATTTAAGGGACTGTTTGGTTCAAAGAATTTAAGGGATTTTGATGGAAAAGAATTTGAAATTTCTTATGTTAACCTAATATGACAAGGAAAGAAAAATATAAAAAAAGGTGTTTTTGTCAACGACAAAAATTATGTTGTTAAAAAAAGGTGTTTTTGTCAACACATTAATATAATATAATATTTTTGTTTGAACCCGAACGTTTAAGAATCCAGTTAGCACACAATCCTGCTACTTCAAATAACATCCCACTCATTCAAATACTTATCTTGTACAACAAACAAACACAAAACTCATCCAATCCGGGTCGGGTCATTCCCAATCTCACCATATAAATACCAAAAACCTTTTAAAATCAACAATCTTCCCTACATAACCAAATAATCCCCAAATTCCAAATCACCACCGTGAAAAATGGCCGGAGTATCATTAAAATGCGGAGATTGCGGAGCTTTATTAAAATCAGTTGAAGAAGCACAAGAACACGCTGAGCTCACTAAACACGCTGATTTTTCGGAATCTACTGAACCCGTGCTTAACCTTGTTTGCTCCACTTGCGGCAAACCCTGTCGCTCCAAAACCGTACGTATATATATATATTATTCTGTATATATATGTTTCAGTTATGAAAGTATTAATTTTGAATTACATGTGAGATTTTGATATAGGAGAGTGATCTGCATACTAAGAGGACTGGACATATTGAATTTTCCGATAAGACGTTGGAAACGGTGAAACCGATTGCGTTGGAAGTTGCTAAGAATAATAATGATGTGAATATGGTTGATGCTAGTACTAGCGGTGAACCTGAGGGTATTTTGCTTAATCATTTTTATCTTTATTAGATGTAGTTGGTGATATATATATATATATATATATATATATATGATTGTATAGATATTGTGTATTTTGCATCATTGTTAGTAATAGTGATTAACTTACTAGTATTTGGGTCACTTTGGGTTTACATAATTGTTTAGATCTCGTGTTTGTAGTATTCAATATAGGGTATGTTTGGTGCTAGAAGCTCGGGCTTTTTATTTTCCAAACAAGGTTTTTTATTTTCCAACTGGTCTTCTTTATAGAAACCAAAAGTTTTGAGCTTTAAAAAGGCCCTGACGAGATTGTTACCGAACACACCCATAGATTACCTTTTGCATCAATTTTTGTTTTGTACACTACAAAATGAGTTGAATTTGATGATTTTTCTGACGCACCATACATTTGGCTTTTTAGTGAGTGGGTAAAATATTCAAGTTGCGATTTTTTGTTATTTGCAAATCAAAATGTGTTGTTCCAATTATTCCCTTTTTTGAAAAAAATGATGTTTCTCATATTGAATGAATAGATATGACAACGTGGATATGAGTGATGCAAGTACTAGTGAACCAGATGGTTTTTAGTCAATTTGAATGATATTTTTTTACAGCTAAGAAGTAGTTTATTGCAAATTTCATAGATTTCGTGTTTATAATGTTGATATAAAATGAATTCTGATTTATACACAACAAACAATCTGAAAATGACCATTATATCTTCATATTAATTATCAAATACATTTGGCTTTTGCGTGAGAGGGTAAAATTGCTAAGTTGATACATTTGTGTTGTGTTCAAATCATTTTGATGTTTTGCTATATTGGATGAACTGGTATGTGTTGCTTTCGTTTCTAGTGTTTTAGCTATTATGTGTGTGTGTTTTGATGTATTTTATTCATGTGTTTTTTTTTAGAAATGGTTGTTCCTGATGTGGATTCAAAACTACTTGAGGAGCTTGAGTCGATGGGTTTCTCAAAGGAAAGGGCCACCCGGGCACTTCATTTCTCAGGTGAGTGGGCTGATGCAGTGATGCTCACTTTTGCTGTTGCTAATGAAAACAGAATCTTTTTTTGTTGTCCTTTGGTTTATTCGTATAAGTAGCATTATTACATTCGTAGTTTTGCTATAGTTCATTGATTCATTCAGCTTAGGGGTTGTTTGTCATTGCTTATTTAAACAAATTATGTTTGTGCTTTTAAGAAAAAGAAGACAATCAGCTTATTGAAAGGTAAACTTGTGATTTGAATCTATCTAGAATAACCAGTTTGAAATAACCAATCTCAAACTGGTTATTGTAAACTGATTAGTTCAACTTAAGTAAAGCAGACAAGCATAAGTAGTTTTCTCTATCCAAACACTGAAAAGTGTTGATTTGCTTTAAAGAAATGCATTAAGCAAATAAGCTGTTTAGATGCGCAATCCCAAACACCCTCTATTTTCAGATTAGTGCTTTCTTTTTTTACATTTTTTTGGTATTGACTTCATTCAATCATCTGTTCCAGGTAACTCGAGTCTTGAGGCTGCTGCAAATTGGATTGTTGAACATGAGGAGGATGCAGACATAGATCAGTTGCCTCTGGTATTCTCACTCTTTAGCTCTCATGCCTCACCAACGTTAGTGTCTAAGAAGTTTTACTAGCAAATATGTGTATTTCAAGAACCTTTAAAAAAATTTCACATGCATTTCTTGGTGATGCTCTCAGCCTCTCTCACGTAATGCTTGTGACTTTATTAAAGGGCTTGTGGATTTTGGTGAATTTCTAAAAGCAGTATTCACATTACTATGTTATATTTAGACAATATAGGAAACAGAAGTCATGTCTTCTCTAATGAGTGTCAATTTTGTTGACTATATTGATAGGCACACAGTTATGTGATGTTTTATTAAATTTTGTGAGCTTCTTTAATTTATTATTTGCAAAATCAATCTTCAAAAGATTACTTTTGTTATATCATTGTTGCTTATAAACAAGATCAATATCGTTATTGTGTTTTATGTTATCATCTGCTAGGTGCCTAAGAGTAAATCAGGACCTCCCAAGCCTTCTCTTACTCCTGAAGAAAGAAAAGCAAAAGCACAAGAGCTGAAGTATGATTTGTTAATCTGGTTGTTATATCATTTAAAATACTGTACTACATTTCTTTACTTATATAATTACCCTTTTATACTCAAGGGAACGAGCTCGCAAAAAGAAAGAAGAGGAAGAAAAGAGAATGGAAAGAGAAAGAGAGAAGGTAATCATTTTTTTCATTGATATAATAAATCTTATATTTTTAGTTTTTCTTAACATAAATGTGGTTTATGACATGCTACAAAGTATTTTCATTTCATGCGATTTGTTCGATTGCAGTAGGTAAAAATTCAACTCTATGCTTATTATATATTCAATTGCATACTTAAATTGACATTCAAATGTCTGTCAATCATATAGAGAGTAGAGACTGGCATGAAGTTGATTTAGCTATAATGTAGTCAATTATGTAGACAGATATAATAAATTTCGTTTTTTAAAATTGTGTACCTATTTAGGTCAATACAAACTAAACTTTATTGCTATAAATACAAAAAAAATGTCACTTTTATAACTCTTTTAACATATAGAACTTATGTTAGGAGCGGATTCGAATTGGTAAGGAACTACTGGAAGCAAAGCGTATGGAGGAAGAAAATGAGAGGAAACGGTAACTCACTGTCTTTACTTTTTCCATAAGTAAGTTTGTATGTATTTTTTAACAGGAAACTTTTCTGTATTTTGAAGTATTATAGCCTTGCGCAAAGCAGAGAAAGAGGAGGAGAAAAGAGCTAGAGAAAAAATTCGTCAGAAATTGGAAGAAGACAAGGTCTTGAGAATTCTTATTCAGCATGCAGAATGCATATTCCAATGATAATAATGATGATGTTGATGATATTTTTGATAGCCAACACTTATTGGCGCATAAAGATTCATATCTTAAATTTAATTACAATGGGAAATAGGTCTTAAATTTTATGATGCTTGTTGTTTGAAACTAACAGCATGTATGTTGTATAGGCTGAAAGGAGGAGAAAGCTTGGTTTACCTGCAGTAGACCCCACTGCTCCCAAACCCGCTGCTCCCGTGGTGGAGGAAAAGAAGGTATTGCATATCCATAAAATTTTGAGGTTGCGAAATGAGTGGGTTGTGAAACGAGTCAAAACAAACGGGTTGGAGTGGCTTACAAACACTTCACTATCCATTTTCTTTGATTTTAGATGTGCCCAGTTTGATTTTAGAACTGCAAAGCGTTCAAGTCTTTTATGCATCTGAATACATTTTGGATGACTTCAACCTAATTGTCTAGTTTCCTGTTTAGTTAAATCCTTTAAAGTAACCCATTTTTCCCGTTAGAGAAAAACATAGCCCAAATTTACCCATTTATTTGCAAATGGGTCAACATTATCACCCGTTATATTCTTCTGTTTTAATTTCCACCTTTAGAGATGGTATTACTTTTTTTTTTCTTTTATCCCAACCTTAAAGTTCTGTTATGAATTTGCATATTTCTCATTGATCTGGTCCTGCAAGGTATTCCATAGTTTGAGTAGGTTGTTTGGTAGGAATGTTTGTAAAGCAGAAAACGTGTTATTGAAGAATTTTCATGGTCTTTACAACAGAGCTCATTGCCCGTCAGGCCTGCCACAAAAGCAGAGCAAATGAGAGAGTGTTTACGATCTCTCAAGCAAAGCAATAAGGTAATTAATTATTAGTTTAGATATTGGGAATTTGTACTTTCTTTTCTAGCTCAAAGCTGCAAGCCATCTCAAAAGGCCACATGGTCTTCCTACTGTTTTTATTATGATGAAAGGGTGATAGTTTTTGTAAGACATTATGATTAGTAGTTTTGTACTTTTGTTGATCAATATGTTCTGCGAAAATTAGAGGCGCAAAATGGTTGGATTGGGTAATTGGTCAGTACGGGCAGATTCTTTTCAGAACCCTTGGGTTGATCCTGATCTTTTTTAATGAAACTTCTTATTGTATTTTTATTATTAATAGTTGGTCTTAAATATGAATGGAAAACAAAGAAGCCTATACTAGCATACCTTATTAGAGTAGCAGCAGTTGGGATTATGCTAAGTTTTTATATGACTGAATGCTTGGTTTCGAGTAGGATGATGAGGCAAAAGTGAAAACAGCATTCAATACCCTTCTGACATATGTCAAAAATGCTGCAACTAAGCCAGAGGAGGAGAAATTCCGAAAGATCAGACTTAGTAATGCTGCCTTTCAGGTCAGATTTATTACATCTCAGATTTTAAATCTATGGTTTTCTGTTTCTAATGAATATAGCTTCATATGGCATAGTTTGGCACTGATCTTTTGAAAGGCCCTTATCTGCCATTAATGAGACTAAAAGGCCAATTTGCCACCCATGACCCATCTTTGAAATGTATGTACTTGCTGGTGAACAGTTAAGTTATTACGCATTCGACATTAAACATTGACAGGGATATGTTTTCGTACGTGGTGTTTTTACATGCATAACATATTGTTTGTAGAATAAGTATATTGTCAACTGTTTGGCGCGTCAAGTTACGCACATAAAAAGTTTGTTCATTTAACTTGTGTGATCTTACATTATAATGCATATTTCAAAGGAAACCAACCGCTGAAATTCTTCACCTGAATGTGTCCTAAAGTTTTATCTTTTGTTCTTATCTTATGTGTTGAACAACTGACAGAATAGTGTTTCCTTTGAAGGGTATATTTTTCATGTTAAAATGCCAACATCCAGTATGGAAGATGCACTCTTGCCAATGTTAAATGTCAAATACAAAAATATTATGTTGTTCATTGGCAAATAACAGTCTTTCAAAAGATGGCTTATAAACATACCCTATTGGTATGTTTTGGATTGTTCAATGTGAAATAAATGCCTTTCAAAAGATTATCAAAATCAAAATCAAGATGAGGTTTTGGTTTTTTATTTTGTTATGCACGTCTATTGGAATTGGGTAACTCACTATTTCATTGGTTGATCCAACAGGACAGAGTCGGGAAATTGGAAGGTGGCATAAAGTTTCTTGAGCTATGTGGATTCGAAAAGGTAGAAGAGGGTGAATTCTTGTTTCTGGCTAGAGATAAAATTGACAGAGCAGTGTTAAATTCAGCCGGGACCGAGTTGAACAGTGCCATAAATAACCCCTTCTTCGGGGTTCTTTGATTTCAAGTAAAACACCATCTTTTGAGTAATTACTTTTCTCATTTGAGTTTACTTCACTGCCCTCGGGTCAAAGGTCAATGTAAAAGTTTCTGTTTAGGTACTTTTTCTTGTTAATTTCGTCTCACTCAAGTATCTTGGTTGTTTTTCTAAATTTTAACTATTGTTCCTATGAAGTGTGCAAGTTGTCGTTTGCTATATGGTATATCAGATAATATTCAATATACTGGTCATGAAATAGTCTCTATACTATTGCATTTGATACGAAGGAGCCTTTGTGCACCGATTACCTTTTTTGTTGGGGATCATGGCATGTAATATCACAGGTGTTCCGTTTTGCAATATGCTTTCCAGAACACCTTAGGTAATCGAATGCATCACTGTTCTGTTGTACACTTTTATCTAATGCTGTAAATATGTCCTCACTAAAATAGGGGGATATGAAAGTATCTTGCTATTATATATCGTTTTATCCTTATATGTTTCTTTTCAAACAAATTTTATACTGTTTTGAGAAGATTGATTTTCCGGAAAAATAAGAAACCGCAAGGAATATTTGAACATCTTAATTTTTTGAATAAAAGAAAAACGCGAATACGACATGGTTGAAGACGTCATGAAATGGGTACACATACTATGGTCTCGTGATCTTTTGGATCTAGTAATCCGCCTGCCAGTGGATTTTGGCAAGAATGTTTGCAGAACTGGAAACATCAACGATCCTTGGGGTAAACCACTTATCCGGTATACAGATAGTACACCGACTAACCAAAATAGCATATGGTTTAACTAACTTCGTAATTATCCTGTATACAAAACAAAGTGAAAAGATGTCAAAAGCAGTAAACTCAAAGCAAGAGTCGTCTCATGATCCACCTTTCGACGTGCGAATTAAGTTTGGCGTGAGAAGAGGGATGGATCATGCTCCAAAAGAGGCTCCTTTGGATTATTGTCATATTGGCCGAGGAAGAGAATGAATACATATGATACCTTGAGAGATCTTATATTTGGACCATACGTGCTTGTTTCTTGAATTAGCATTATTATTAGCATAATAAGAACATTTAGTATGGTTTGCATGACAAAAGAAACAATAAAAAATAAGCTACGACATAGCTGATAAGAAGTGGAAAGCAGTTGGATGGATGAAGACGTGACACATAGGATACAAGTTGGATGAATGAAGTGGAGACCAGCTACAGGAGTCATGTGCGACAAGAAGATCCCGCTAAAGCTGAAAAGTAAGTTTTACAGAGTAGCTATCAGACCGGCTATATTAAACGGGTCGGAATGTTGGCCAATGACGAAAGCCCAGGCTTCTAGGGCGGAGGTGGCTGAGATGAAGATGCTAAGATGGACTTGCGGGAAGACCCTGTTAGACAGGATCCCGACGGGAGTTTTTAGAGCTGAACTCGAAATAGGGACCATCATAAACAAGCTCAGGGAAGGACATTTGAGATGGTTCGGCCATGTCAAGAGAATAGACCAAACAACACCACTGAGGAGAGAGGAAACGATTCAGGTAGACGGTGTGAGGAGAAGGGGTAGACCTAAAATGAGGTGAGAGGATAGACTAGCGAATGACCTAAAGGAGCTTGACTTATCAGAGGACATGACTTATGATAGGAGTACTTGGAGAACTAGGATTAGAGTAGAGGAATAAGATAGGGTATGTTTGTTTGGGTGGCTTAGATTGATACCTTTTCCCAAACTGCCCTGCCGAAGGACGCTTGTGATGGTTGGCCAGGAGAAGAAGTAGGTCCATACTATCGTGACCCGAAGCTGGAGACAAAGGTAGGCCTACTGAGGGGAGAGGATAGAATATCGAATGTCCGAAAGGAGTTTTGCCTGTCAGAGGACATGGCCTAGGGGGGAAGGCATATGGGAAAAGGTTACTTAGATTTTTATTTAGATTTTGTTTTTGGTTTTGTTTAACCTCTATCATTTTTTTAGGTTACCGAACGACGCTTGAGATGGTTTGGTCAGGAGAAGAAGTAGGTCTAAACCATGGGGGGAGGTTACTCTAGCGTATTGACCCAAAGGAGCTTTGCCTGTCGGAGGACATGAACTATGAGATGATACTTGGAGGAATATGACTAGTGTAAAAAAATAGGGTAGGTAAGTATCTCTTTTAGGCCAAAGCTACTAAGTAACATAGGTTGTTTATGCCTCCTGCGTTAATCCTTTCGTATTGTAGTTATGTTTATATGGTTGCCTTGCTTAATACCTCCTTTTTGCCCTTAGGACTGGTTGGGAGGGGGTTAATAGTTGCTCTCGTCTCTCAAGATTGGTTTTATGCATGTAGTTATGTTTATTATATGTTTATGTTGTTTAATATGCCCAAATGAGCTTTTGTATGGTATGTCTGTTAGATATGGTTTTTTGCCATTTTTTTCTCCATTATTAATGAAGATATGTGATATGCAGCCGACATGTTACATGTATGGTTATTTACTGATGATGCTAAATACTTACATATTTCTCACATCTTTGTTTGCCAATTTACTTGTCAATTGTAACGTTTTCGTATGCAAATGTGTGTTGATGGTGTTTGTTAGTGCATTTAGGTCCATTACAGGAATTATACTCGGTTTCATTGGAAAACGAATGCAAAAGGGCAATATGTGCTAACGGATGGTTTTATGGAAGAAAAGCTAAGTATTTTGGCAAACCAAGCAGCAAGCACGGCGTGCCACTTGTGAATGGCACGTCGTGAACTAAGGGCAGAGCTTAACTATTTTGGAAGACATGAAGCAGCACGACGTGCCAGGCATGTGGCACGGCGTGACAAGTTGAAGGCACGGCGTGCCAGGAGCTATGGCACGTCGTGATTTGTTTGTGATTTGGTGCCCGGCTTGACTTTTTGGCCCTTTCCTTGTTTCTTATTGGTTGATAATATTCTAATATATTATCCCATACTGCAACTAGGGGTTATAATCATAACCATCTTCTTTTACACGCCAATAACAACTCTGAGATTATTATCCCAAGACAGACACCACCATATCTTATCCGATCACAATCACCAGAGACGATATCTTATCACTTTTGGGGTTAATCACATTTTCATCCAGATTCAAGATTTGAAGACATATTTGGCTATTGATCGTTGATCCTTAATCATTTGTAACTACATTTTGATTATCATTCTCATTTGGTAACTATGTCTTCCTACATTGTTGAATCTTTTGTTATTATTATTATGATTAGCTAAACTTATTAACATCTATGATTATGAAGTGAAACATTTAGTTATGGTTGCATAATCTTTTGAATTCAAGTTGGTTGATTTAACATTTTGTCATGATCTTAATGT
>JAOEHQ010010192.1:0-16534 GCA_025447715.1 Asclepias incarnata
ACGGCGTAGCCGTTCGATTAAGGGCTACGCCCGTACCGTCTCCATCAGTTTTCAACATATAACCCATAGAAAATTTTATTTTTTTTTAAAATTTTATTTTATTTTATTTTTTTTGGAATGGGTTTTTATTAAAAAAAAAATCTTAAAATAAAAAAAAATTCATAAATAAAAAATAAAAATAATAAAAATAAAAACAAATACAAAAAAAAGGAAAGAATGAGGGGAAATGTGTGGCTGAGATTTGTCCCTTGATTTTTACACAAATTTTCATGTGTAAATGAATTCAACCCAATATAATATATATACAACTTAAGTTATAATTTTCTTGGCAATTTATCTCCTCTTTATAATCTTTCCTTTTAGCGGAAACTTTTCTTTTCTTTTTATTTTTTATTTTTACAAACACCCTTTTTTTTTTCGGTTCAAAGGTTTGCATAGATTGTTTGGTCCAGTTAGCTTGGTTTGGCTAACTGGATCAAACGTACCGACTTGGTTAATTAGGTTAAATCTAGTACTAATGCCTATTACTTGGCAAAATACTACCAAATATGAAAGTATTGATTGACCTAAACTAGTCCGGTAATGTATAGTTTTGGTTTAGTACCTGTTTAAGTTTTTAACAGCCATAAATACCATACATCATCATAGTTATCATAGTTTTTGGGTTATTGTAATGGTTCTTGTTAGTTGTAAATATATAATAGACCAATGACCTATTTGAAATTATAGAGATTCTTAGCATGTAATTATTTATTTCCATTTAGTCTCTTTTCTTCCCTATATAAGAATGGCTCGTCATATGTAATAGAAATACTTTCATACACCTTCACATACTATCAATATTACAATGTAGTTTTTATATGCGAGCTCGGGTTTAGAATTTTTATTATGCTGTGTGGTTGCAGCTTTGTCTGACCTTCCACATCAAAAACGAATTCTATCCGTTTCAGGTGACCATTTCCGGATAAACTTCCGGTCACCACCAGTCCAACCAAATTTGCTCCTAAAACACTCATATTTCCGGCCATTCATCCTGTTACACGGTTGTTCCCCGTCGCGGCACGTTATGCTCACAAATAGCTCACTGCCACCACCATCATGATTGGAACGGTGCGATTTGGTTAACTTGAAAATTTTACGACCGATCGAGTATCCACGGGCCACCACGCGTCGCCAATAGATCTACAAGCGTTGCAAAAAAAAGCCAGATCTAGTCGTTTTTCCGGCGAGTGAGATCTCACCTCCGACACCACTGTAATCACCATCAAATTCCGAACAAACCCTGAAAAAATCGTCGCCTAAACCACTCTGTCGCGCCGCCACGCGCTATCGCCTCTCTGCTGATCACCGGCGCATGAGGGCACGTGGCCCACTTCACGGTCACCGGTTTTTTTTTTGCAGTTTTATCAGAATTTCATGCCGGTCAAGTATGTCCGGTTAGTTTGCTTATCCGAGCACTTTGTGTTTCTGCCCTATTTTACGTATTCGTATACGAATCGGCAACTTAAGTTTTTCAGTTTCAAATCAATATCATTTTTTCAATGGTAGATAAGAAAAACACATCATTGTCTCTTACCACCGCCAGAACCGCCACCTGCCGTTAGTAAAAGTTACCGAAATTTGTCATCGACGACCTGTATTACCTGTTTTCAGTCCCTGAACCACCTGAGATACTTTTTAATCAAGTTTTCAGTTATAGTTACTGGGTATATATCTCTTTATTACGTCGGAGAATGCAATTTATATTCAGATCTTGCCGTATTCATCTATTTTGTCTCGATCACCATTTCTATCTTGGTATTATTATCATCCGATGGGTGACGAGCCAAAAACCGCAAGTTTTCACCAGAAAATTCATAATCTGATACTGTTCACACGATTCCAGCAAGAATTTGAACCTGTCTGCACCTATCAACCATTTTTGGACCTGTCAAAAATGGTTGAACCTGTCACCTAATTCTGATTTGTCAAAACTAGTTGAACCTGTATGAATCTGACAAACTTGTCTACACCTGTCAAAGCCACCTGACTCATAAATTCCCAAAAAATCCAAATGCCTCAAAACATCATGTCTTGCGTTTTCTTCAGACATCAGTAGGTTTACTGCACACCTGATTGCCCTTAAAGCAATACTACTGATGACGTAGGAATAGCTACTGCCTTTTGCGAAAATGGAAGCTGCCACATTTGAAGAAGACTACTGCTGTCGAAACATTAATGTGTGAAGATAAGGCTTGATTGGATCATCCCATCTTGGGGATGCTTATAAAAAATTATAAGCTACTGGCCGAAGTTCGTATTGTGCAGAAGGAATACCATTAGAACCTGAAAATGTTTGGTCGATTACCCCTTCAGTATATAACTACGAGTGCCTTTGACTCTGTTGCTCAATCAGTTCCCAATCATCTTTTTTTCCCCGGTCGATAATCCTCCGGTTGCCCCTGGTAATCAGTTTTCTCCTGCATATGCCCTTGTTAATCCTATCGTTCATGACCCTGATGTTATCCTTGCTCCCGTTAAAGTATGTCCTTGATATGTTATCCGGAATTGGTGGCAGGATTAGCGGGAGCAAGGATAACAACAGGGTCATGAACAATAGGATTAAAAAGGGCATATGCAGGAGAAAAATTATTAGGAGGTTTAGCAATGGGGAAAAAAAGATGATTGAATGGAACTGATTGAGGGTCAAAGGTACTCGCATGATCATACTGAAGGGGTAATCGACCAAATATTTTCAGGTTCCAATGGTATTCCTTCTGCGCAATACAAACTTCGGCTAGTGGCTTAAGATTTTCCATAAGAATCCCGAAGATGGGATGATCCAATCGAGCCTTATCTTCGTACATTTAATGTTTCGACAGCAGTAGTCTTCGAAAGGCCATCTTCTTTCACCCTCAACATTATCTTCTTCAAATGTGGTGGCTTCCATTTCCGCAAAAGGCTAGTAGCTATTCCCACGTCATTAGTAGTATTGCTTAAAGGGCAATCAGGTGCGCAGTGAACCTACTGATGTCTGAATAAAACGCAAGACATGATGTTTTGAGCCATTTGGATTTTTATGGTTTTTAGAGTTTTGGAGAGGCGATGGATATTCAAGGGTTATTCCCAGGCTTTCGGCATTGATTATGAAGAGACTTTCTCTCCAGTTTCGGCCATCTGTTCGCATATGTATCTCTCTGGCAGATATTAGTCATTGGTCGCTCCACCAGCTTGATGCCAAGAACTCGGTTCTACATGGTGTTCTTGAAGAGGAGGTTTATATGGAGCAGCCACCTGGATTTGTGATTAAGGAAGACATCCTCTTCAAAAGTGAGAGCAGGTATTTAAAAGGGTCACCAGGTAAGGGCATCCTCTTCAAAAGTGATGCCACTCTTTCCCTATGTGCCTTTGTTGATTCTAATTGGGCCAAGAGTGTAACTGCCAGGAAGAGTGTCACTGGCTTTAGTCTCTTTTTAGGTGGTTCTCTTATGTCTTAGAAATGCAAAAAACAGTCAACTATATCAAGGTCATCTACTGAAGCAGAGTTTAGAGCCTTAACATTAGTGACCTGTGAAATTATTTGGGTATTAAAAATTCTAGATGATCTTGGTATAAGGATCAAATCCCTGCTAAAGTCTATTGTGACAACACTGCATTACAAATAGCTGCAAACCCTATTTTTCATGAAAAAACCAAACACTTTGAATTTGACCTTTTCTTTGTAAGAGAGAAAATCAACTTGGGAACAATTGAAACTATTAAGGTGAAATCTAAAGACAATATTGCAGACTAGATCTCAAAAGGCCTTGCAGTAACTCAACATAATCATCTTTGTACCAAGCTTGGACTGTTTGACATTTTCTCCCAATTAAGCTAAGGGAGGATGTTAAAATAATATCTTAATTGTGTTTAACTTAGTCTGTTTGATGTAGGACTTAAAATGAAAGAAGAATATAAAAGAGGGCCTGAAGCTGTCACAAGGAAACAAGAGGGATCAAGATGGAACTTCTCCTGGCTATAAATACACTGCTTCTGCAGTCTTTAGATCACCAACCCTAAATATTTTATTGAGATTCCCTTTTATCCGTTGACCGTTGCTATGATATAGCCGTTATTTCATTCACCTATTTGTCCTTTATTCGAATCATCAATCATCTGTATTCAGCAACTGTTCTATGTTTCTTCATACCACTTTTGGGTATTGATTTTTGTATTAAAACCTTTTACCTAATTATCATATGATTTCCGTAATCCTTGTTATTCGATCTATATCTATACTATATCTATATCGATATATATGTATTTTTAAAGGATATAGATGAAATCCTAAACTATTATCAAGTATATTTGATGAAGATTGGAAATCCAAAACGGGTTGGTAGTAACAAGTTAAAAGACACTACTAGCAAAATTTTCTCACTATCTTTGATAAGAAGTTTACTGCATCCGCAAGCAAAACTTAAAACATCTTTCCATCACTGGTACCATTCATCATCATCTCCTCCAAATCTTTCTGTGAAAGAAGTGTTTTCTTTCCACCGCCACCAGCTTTATCATATGGTTGTGCCATCTTTCTCAAAAACTGCAAGACGATTGGGTCAAAAGTTAAATGTCTAACAATTCCGAGTTCGAATTGGGTTGGAGGACCGGTTGTTTGCTTATTTGTGAATTGTGATATCTAAAATTATTAATGTGCAATATATGAACTAAAACATCACAAGAATAATGTCTTTTATGATTCAGCAATTAAGAATACTCTTATGCACTTGAATGCACTTTGGATGACTTGACTCATTTTCTTTTTAAATACATCCTTTTGCTTTAACCCATTGACCCGTTAGAAATAAAACATTACCGAAATCCGCCTGTTATAGGTAAATGGTTTACATTCCCCACAACTAACAGTAACCTTAACAGCCAATTATCACAAGTGAAAAGCTGGAAGATGTACCTCTCTTGCTATATGCACCGCCATATCTGTACTCAGGTTCAGGTTTGCATCACGCAGATGAGACAGGATCCATCCAGGTAATTTAGAGCGTTTATCATGTCTAGTATATCTACATATATAACATATCAAGGAACAAGTCATTAAGAAATCCAAGATGAGAGATCATCTCTATTTAGACCACGTATACAGTAGGTGTGGCAAAATGGGTTGGTTAGGAGTGTTCAGTAATAGGGCAAACTTTTGGTCCAAGATTTCTATGAATAATGCCAGATATGATTACAAAAACTATATCGATTTAGAAGGTTTTGTGCCTCATATACTTTCAGAGGCTCATTTGACCTGTTACAGATAAAACAAAAGCAGAGTTGACACCTTTAACGCAACATGTCACCCTTTTAATAAGAATCTCTATGGTGATACATATATATCGTTGGTTGACAACTTAAAACTAGAGGGGGCAAATGGGCAATTTTAACCTATTTATGTGAAGATCGGTTCATTTAGGTTATTTTGAATAAATAATGGATCAATTATAAAAAAAATTGGTCAGATGCTTTAAAAATCAACCCAAAGTTCACTGTTTACATATTCTCAGATAACCTCATTTCAAAAACTTGGAAGACTTTATTTTAGTTGTAGTTTTTGACATTAATTGTTTATAGAGCTAAAACATTGGCCAAGAAGTGTGGGTGATGATAAAAAAAAAACGTATTGACCCAACCCGCCATTTTTGCAACCTCTACCTAAAACCAAAGCTTAATCCTAGCAGTTTGCCGGTTGAAAAGAGATATATTTAAAGAAAATAGAGCAACCCATCAAACAAACCTCTTGTCAGCAAATATCATCATTCCATAATCTGCCTTTGAACGGATAACTCGTCCCACACATTGAGCAGCTTGTCTCTGTCAGTGTTATCATATCATTAGAGAAGATCTTTGCAGAAAATCAGCAAAAAAATGATGTAATAAAACAATTCATTAAAAATACGGGGAAGTACCAATGCATCGAAAGTCAAAAAGTCGCCTTCTTTTATCTGAAAAGTCTCTCGCAAGTACTCCAACCGAGCAAGTAATATCCTGCGCGCTCAAACACCAATTTAAAATCACATGAGACTTGGGAAATAGCAGTGTTACTTAGGCTCAAAGGGTGGTATGGTATTCAACCCGTTCTAAATTTTAATAACTAGGGTCTATATACTGTCATAATTAAATATGATGAAAAGCTACAACTTCATCTTATTTACCCACCTGCTTAATGTGTACTGGAAAGGGACACCGAACATGATTACAAGCCTCCCATAATGTCGGTCAAAGTCTATACCTTCTGCAACTTTTCCCCTGCAGAAATACAGGACCAAACATTTTCAGCTCTCTTTCTAATAAGTTAAAAAGTATATGACTTGAACTTTTGTAGCCCATTATATAGTGCTGTTAAATTAACTATATTCTACATCAATGTTACATCAGATGATATGTCCAGGACCTACCTAGCAACCGAGAAAAACACGGCACCTCTCCCACAATCACAAGCCTTACGATAGTTGTCAAGTGCCAATGTAGTTTCAACAACATCTTGTGTCTCAATGAACACTAGTTTGCGTTGCATTATTTCCTGGAGCATAAGTTTGAGCCAGCAAGGTTAGTCAAAACATAAAACCAACATTAACACTATATGTAAAAATAATTGTGAAGTAAACACAAAAAAGTTAAACAGCAAGGTAACAGTATTGCACCTTCAAGATCCCAGTTTCATTCCAACTGTTCACTATGGCATCCATATATGAGTAACTGACAAAGAAACAAACAATTCCATCAGGAACTACTGACACCATCTCCAACAAAAGCCTTCCGTAATTTCTTTCCACCCCAGGATCACTTCTCAAATCAAACTTTGTGCTAACTGGAAGTTGATCACTGTGATTAAGAACATTAAATTAGCAACTGAAAGATAATGGATTCAATAAGTAGAAAAAGAAATAAATATAATGATAATGTGATGCTTCGTCACTGTAAAATTAAAAAAGAATACATAACTGTCTGTTATTTTACCTTCCCCGTGTGAGAACCATGGGGCATATACAGTCCCTAGTTAAGGACATGGTAAAACTCCGACTAACCACTGGATTGAAATTAAGAAGTCGAGGGTAAAGATCGATTGGGCTCAGTGTTCCAGATGTGATAACAACCGATTGAAATCTATCAAAGACGGGCTTTATTGCAAGAGAAGCATCATGGCAGCTAAGCTGAAAATAACATTACGAAAAAGGATGCTTAACCCACAAAAGAATGCACAAGTCAAACAGCACATGACATTGGCATAACCACAACATGCAGAAGTAAAGAGTGCATATTTACATTCACAAAGTTACTATACGTAAAACCATAAAAAAAAATAAAAAATCATGTAAAGTTGGAAATTGAAAAGAATTTAACTTCAAATGTGGATTTTTGTCTCACGATATAGAAGCAGACAAACAAGCACAAACGATATGACCTTCGTATAACCATGTGTTTTATTGACAAATTTTATTTATTTATGCTGTAAATCAAATTAATACCGAAAGTGGACGTTAATATAAAAAACCTGCAAGACTGGATCAGGAATATGGGGCATTCTCTCATCATAGGGTTCAATTATGATCGAAAACCCTCTGGTGTATGTCCCCACTAGTGTTGCAAAGTCACAAATTGTTTGAATGTGCAAAAATTCATCGGTATCAGTAATTTCCAGAGTCAGCATAAGTGAGTGCAGACGATCATAGCAAAATTTCAACATTTTTTGGTCAATTCCAACATGTGAATTCACGGCATTTACAAATGTAACAGGCCCCTCCTTTTCAACATTATCAGTTTCCAAACGCCCGCTCAAGTACTGCACTAATCTGCGTAAAACAGACAAGAAATGCTCTGCTCGTCGTATATTTCCTGGCACTGCCTCCTTCAAAATGTCGTCAGGTAAAGCAGGATTTGCAAGCCACGTATCACCAACTGTAAAATTCAGGAATAACAATCTTTACCAACAAAAAAGACCACAAAGAATAAATAGTAGGTGAATAAACATGTACATACTTGGCAGGTTCCCTCTTTGTGCTAAACCCTCGACAAGTCGGTTGTACTCCGCACGTAACCTACCAGCATCATTTTCCTTAAACCTTCCTACCAAGCAGAACAAAGTTAACATACAGATTATTGAACATTCATAACAACTATGTGTCATCTAAAGGTGAAGAATACTATTTGATATATGCATTACCTGACTAGAGTACCAAACCTAAAAGCAAATTTTCAGAAGTATATTTACAAAACATCAAGGGAACATACGATGAATCTGAGATATTTAGCTTGTGATAACATTATTTCCCTATAATGTTTGAAAATTAAGAAAGAATAAAGACCCGTGAAATAGCATAGTAGAATATGGGTTCAATTATTAACAGCTGAAAAATAATTACCTCTCAATATCCTTAGACATTTTATTAATATTTCTAGTAGCCCCCTCAATTGTTTGCCTCCGTATACTAACACTCAGTGCCTCAATGCACACGTTATCAATATTGTGAGCCTCATCAAACACCACTATAGACTCTCTCTGCATTTCCTTTGATATGATCCCAGCTACCTTGGGATCAAGTAAGTACTGGTAGCTATAAACCACCACATTTGCAAATTGCACCATATGACGTGCTAGAAAGTATGGGCACCACCCTTTCTCCTTTCCAAACACCCTTAGATCCTGCCAGGAGTTCAAATCATAATGAGAAATAGCTTAAACCAAACAAGTTATAAAAAAAAACATGCAGAAAACTCATCACTGTGGTAGGAAAAACACATTCAGAAAACTATTCAACATGTAACAGAAATATCACAGGTGATTTAAAATGTAAACACACGTCTCAACAAGTTTTAGCGCCCCACATGCGAATCAACTCAATCACATCTAAAATAACACGTAATTTGTTGATCTCACATATCTCACCTTTGTTATGATTCTAACAATCATAAAAATAAACATGGACCACACAATGCCTAATTCATCTAACTATAAACTACAAACCAAGGCAAGAAAACGAATACATGAAATCCATGAACCTGCAAAGTAAACACGTATTCTTATTTGATCACTTAACTATATATACATACACATAACACATATACACAAAACCCATGACTTTGCAAAAGAAGAATGCATTATAGTTTGATGACTTAACTATATGTACACACACATATACATATATACACACTATATATACATCCACACAAATATACAACAAAATCCACGAACCTGCAAAGTATAAACACCAGGAGGCAAAACAGCATCTGACCCAGCCTTGTCATACCTTTCAAACCAATCACATGTCTTAACATTCGGATTCTCAACCGCCAAAGCTCTAACCCAGCTTGCCGTCAACTTCCTACACCCAGCATCAACGGTATCCCTATTCTCCCCGCCTTTCACAACGTCATCATTCACACACAAATTCTTCCTAGACGATAATCCTAACGCAAGTATCTTCGCAGATGGCCCTAAACACTCTATCTGATACCTAACCAGCAGTTTCAATTCAGCTAATGTTTTTTCCATTTCATGTACAGTTCTAGTGCAGTACAGTAACTTAAGTGGTGAACTATCGGTTTTCGATAACGAATAACTAGTAATTAGAGATAATAATGCGATAGTTTTACCGGTTCCAGTCGGCATTTCGAGTAACGAATGGCCTTTTGCGTCTAGAGCTCGTTTGAGCTCGATCATGTACGAGTATTGTTCTGGATAGATGTTGTCATACGGAAAGTAGACTGTTACGTCATCGATTTGAAATTTCATGTTTGAATCTGATGATATTGATGATGATGATGTATAGATATAGATTTTGTGTATGTATAGGATTTGAAAATTTTAGGGTTTGGGAAATGAATTGGGGAAAATGGGTATATTAGTTTGAGAAGTTTGCACGAGGGGCTATTTATAGGTTTTTATATTATAGATTTTTTTTTTCAAAAGCTCTAGCTAATTTATTTCTCCATCTATTTAAAAAAATTTATGTGGTGCATAAAAGTTAAAAAGTTTTTAGAAAATATTTGAAGTAGCTTTTAAAAACTAGCCCGAGCTTTTTGAAAATATAAATTACAATAATATCCCTTATATATTTATAAGCTCAAATTTCTAACTATTTGTCAAACATTTTTACACAAATAAAAACGCCAGCGCCCAACTCTAAATAAAAGCGTTAACTCCAGTCATGTTTCGTAACATACCCTAGGAGGGTGTTTGGGATTCGGCAAATAAGCACTTTTTTACCAGCTTATTTTTCCAGCAGAAAAACACTTATAAATAAGCAATCCCAAACACCTTCTAATATATTACTTTCAGAATACTTCTTTGTAGGGGTGTAATCGAGTCGAGCCGAGCCCGATCTTGGCAGTGCTCGAGATCGTTTTAGAAGCTCGAGCTCTTTCGAATCTTAGTATTTAAACTCGAGCTCGGCTCGTGATGTATTAAAAAAGCTCGAGCTCGACTCGAGATCGGCTCGTTTGTCAAAAAAAACTAAACGAGTTCGATCTTGGTTCGAGCTCGAGCTCGGCAAGTGATCAAAACTAAGCTCGATTATCAGAAGCTCGTGAAAAAAGCTTGTTTAGGCTCGGCTTGATTAGTATATGTAAGCTCGATTATTAAAAGCTCGTGAAAAAAGCTCGTTCAGGCTCGGCTTGATTAGTATATGAAAGCTCGATTAATATAATAATATGTATATAATTATATTATTATATTATATATGAAAGCGCGTTTAGGCTCGTGAGCTTAATCGAGTTATGTATTCGAAGTTCGAGCTCGGGCTTGATTAGTAAACGAGTCAATAGTTAAGCTCGAATTCGACTTGAGCTCGTTTAGGCTCGGCTCGAAACGAGCTTTTTACGAATCGAATTCGGATAGTTCACGAGTAGGCTTGACTCGTTTACACCCCTAGGTCTTATCAACTATCCTGTTTAATGTAATACCAATCAAGTTGCCATACACAGACACAGGAGTTTCTTCCCAGATTAATCGTTTTTTTTTTCTTACGACACGAGACTTCAATCCGGATTCAATGAAAAACTCACATTGGGTTTAGGGATAATCAGGCTCGAAATACCTCGACTTTTTAGAACAGATCCGAGTCAAATAGCAATGATTTGGAGTATTCACAGGGGGTACTGCAGAACATGTCCGAGCCCCTTCTAATAGAGCCGAAGAATGTGAACTATACAAGTTAGCAATAACATTGATTAAATGTGGAATATATTGCAATATACAGAAGCATATATAAAAAGATGAAAAATATTCTGTAAAGCCTAGTGCTGACAGATTTTTACATGAAAGTTTTTTGTTTTCTCATAACAGGTATATGCAATGAAGATTCGGAGATGGAGACCCAAGTATGCATGGTACACTAGAGTAAACTGGGTCTAAATAATCAATTATTTTCGATGTAGTAGTCTTTTCTTGGTTCAGAAATGCTATAAATACCCAAGACTGTCTAGCATTTCTTCCTCAAGTCCACTCAGCTTCTCCTACAAAATATACATAAAAAAAATTGGGATTTAGTGATATCAGAATTGAGAGGACAATGGATCCTTCTGAGACTCAAAGGTAGTTGCAATAAAAATTATAATCATATCATCATGCATTTAAAAAAAATAAACATACAAGTTCTTAAAATTATTATTATGCTTAACTAAAATCATGTGGTTTCTTGGTTAGGAACAAGTGTGCAGCATGCTATAGGCAGTTTAACAAAAAGGAGCATCTGGTGGAACACATGCGAATTTCATATCATTCAGTTCATGAACCGATGTGTGGAATTTGTGGAAAACATTGCCGGTCATTTGAATCACTTCGTGATCATCTCATAGGTACTATAGTATATTGTAAATGTTTTAAATACATTATGTTGATCAATACACATATATACTAACCATGCTTCGATTCCACGTACAGGAGCATTGCCAAAAGCTGAATGTGAAAGGGTGTTTAGAGACCGGGGATGCACCATTTGTTTAAACATCTTTAGCAGCCCAAATGCTCTCAGGGTTCACCGTGATAGATGCCAATTATCACGTGGAAGTAACGTAAGATCATAAATCCTCAAACCTATTATTTTTCTGTATATAATTATAACTGACTAATGGATATCCTGTCTATGATTTATCTATTGTTAAGGGGGTACTACATCGATTTGCTAACATAGGCATTCAAGACGATCTGAGAATTGATGGTGGAAAAACAAGAACAGTCGCTCTTGCCTGCAAAATGGTTGGTGGTGGTAGTGATGGTTCTTTAGATCTATGTGCACGGATTTGCATCATCGATGAATATGAGAACATACTATTTCATACTTATATCAAGCCACTACTTCCTGTCACAAACTACAGGTAACTTCCTTTTTCCCAGCGCTCCTCTTAAAGTTTTGGGGGGCACACACTGGATCAAGTAGGACTGTAAAGACTACATATAAGCTTGACTTGTTAATTTGTCGTCCTAATTACATAAATGGTATCTACATGTACAGTACATAGGGCACAAAAATCCAGATAAGTCGACTTCTTAAAGGCTCGACTCAAACGGGCTCAAGTCAAGTTTGAGCTTGAATATATAATGACAAAAGTTTGACTCGTTTTCAGCACCATAACATTAGGTCGTTGGACATGACTAAATATTTAAACTTGCATTAAAATTAATTAAGTTTGCTCAAGAGTCTCCCCTTCATATCACTTACTTAAGTATGTAACAATTCTCAGGTATGAGAGCACGGGCATACGACCAGAATACCTCAGGGATGCAATGCCAGTGAAGCATGTTCAAAAGAAAATTCAAGATTTCTTATGCAATGGGGAACCAGCATGGAAGATCCGCACAAGAGGTGGAAAAGCGAGGATTCTCATAGGCCATGGTCTGGATCATGACATAAGATGCTTGGAACTTGATTATCCTCTCATAAAGATAAGGCAAGTACCTTCATGTTATATATCATCTATTCCTGTCATTAATATATATTCACTACATGACTGCGAACTTATCATGCTCTTTAAATTTCTTACAGGGATACCGCAAACTATCCACCCTTAATGAAGACTAGCAAGCTTAGCAACTCACTCAAGTACCTAACAAAATCATATCTCGGGTACTAATTAATAATAGTCTTTAACGGACTTCAACATCTCTATTACCTACATTACCGATGTACTAAAAAGTGCGTCCAAATGTTAATGATGGATATCTTCTTTTGCAGCTATGATATCCAAAACGGGATACAAGATCCATACGATGACTGTGTTGCAACAATGAGACTTTACAGAAGAATGAGATCTCAAGCTCATAGAGTGGAGGAATATCCTCTTGCTACAGATTCCCAAAACAAGAATAACTTTTCTTCGTGGCGGCAGGGTGAGCTTGAGAGGATGAGTCCTCATGAACTGTTGGCAATCTCAAGGGCTGATTACTACTGCTGGTGCTTAGATAGTAAAGATGTGGCTTAAATGAATATATATGGCTCATTTGGGCTGATTGATTTAAGAACTAGTTAGATATAAATGGAATAAACATGGATATATATATCCATGTATCTTTAGATGATAATAAGAAGATTATGCTTAGTAGGACCACGATTTGGTTAAAATTCTAATCACTTTGTATGCTATATAATTTGAGTATGAATAAATGCATCTTCATTTTATGAAGAATATGTTTTACGAAGATGTATCACACGCTTACACACATTAATTTACATATTTGTTTTTTTTTAAGTTACAATTCTTTTCTTTTTTTTGTGTTAATCTTGGGTGTACCGCTTGCTTTCCAAACAGACTAATCCTAACAACTGACTGACTTTTCGAGCCCGGAGTCAGAGCAGGTGAACCTTAGTGGCCAATAGAGTAACTTTTTTTAAGAAGTCAGGGATTAAACCTGTGACCTCCAAGAAGTTTTACCCTTTTAGAGACATATGTCCAACCTGAAACACCACCCTAGTGAAAATAAATGGACAACCATAAATAGCTAAGGTCTGCAATATATATAAGCAAATACTAGCACGATACCCGCGCAATGCGGCGGCGGTGGCAGTGACGGCGGTGTGGTGGTGGCGGTGATTGGTGTTGATGGCGGGGACTACTGGCAGCGGTGTCGAGTGGTGTAGGTTGATGTAAAATGTAATTGATGTAAAAGGCAGTGGCGGATCCAGAAAATTGAGATGGTGGGGGCAAAAAATTTTTTACCTTAGTCGCATAGCTTCATTTAAGTAGCCTCAAAGCAACAGCAAAATCAGCTCCAAAATCAGCATTCAAACAGCAAAAAAATCAGCTACAAACAGCACCAAAACCTCACCTGAATAGCCTTAAATCAGCACGAAAACAGCTCAAAATTCAGCATACAAACAGCACAAAATTCAGCATACAAACAGCACTATAAACAGCTCATATTCAGCATACAAACAGCACCAAAAAACAGCACTAAAACTGCTTAAAACAGGATAAAAACAGCATACAAAAAGCACTAAAAACTGCTGTAAAAACAGCAGTAAAGCATCACTACGAACAGAACTAAAACAGCCTCAAATCAGCATACAAACATCACAAAAAACAGCATTAAAAGTGCCCAAAACAGGCTAAACATAGTATAAAATCATCATAAAGCTACTAACAAAAGTAAGTTTCATCAAACTAAGATAACCAAATTACAATTGTCCTTTGCGAGTACTCATCTTTAAAAAGCTTTCAATGATTTGTTCATTCGTGACATTGGCAAGTGCCTCTCTTTCTACCGAACAAATCAAACATGAGTTAAAGAACATATCACCAATTCGATTTCTCAAATCCGTCTTTACAAGCTTCATTGACGAAAAACATCTCTCGACTGTGGCGGTTGCAACGGGCAAAACCAATGCTAGCTTTAATAGACGATATACCAAAGGGTATGAAAGATGCTTCCTTGTTTCCACCATTAACATTGCAAGAGCGGTGATACTATTCAAGTTAACAAATCTTACATCATGTTGCACATTATCATGGTACAACTCAAGTTCATGCAAAAGAGTCTTTCTTTCATTGTCATCAAAATCATAAGGATACATTTCACTTAACCTCACTAACTTTGATACATCAAAGTTAGAGAATGAAGCACACGGATTCAAAGCGGCCATATTGTCAAGTAATTCGGTGCTAGCCTCACTAAAACGATCGCCAAATTCAATGATGATCAAATCCAATATGGTATTGAAAGAGTCAAACTCATAATAATGTCGATTGGTAATGTTGTCCCTTTGGCATCTTTTATTAGCACAAATTTCATCCATTTTCAACAACTTAATGCCATGTTTCACACAAAACAAAGAGACTTTCTCTAAAAGCCGCTCAAACCCATTAAGCCTATACTCTTGAAGTTTTCTTTTTGTAGAATTCACCATTGAAACCGCTTCCACGATGTCTTGATCTTTTCTTTGAAGTGCCCGTGACAATACATCCGTGATCCCTAAAATGTGTGACATCAAATGCAAAAGAAACACACAATCAAATGATTTTAAATACCGATTGAGACCAATTGCCTTATTTTGTGTAGAACCATTTGTTCCTTCCTTTTTAACATAATCAAGTACGCTAAGAACGGATGAAAACAAAACTTCCAAACGCAAAAGTGTTCTGTAATGAGAATTCCATCTTGTATCTCCGGGCCGTGTTAGAGAAAGCTCTTGGTTTAAGCCACTTCCTGTTGTAAGTAAACCACAACGAATATCTTTTGCCACTCTCTCTTTCTCCTTTTCCCGCAAAATGTCTTTTCGTTTACATGAAGCCAAAACCACATTCATCAAAGTAGATAACTTGTCAAAGAAATTCACTACGTCCAAATGATTTCTTGCAACCGCTACAACCACTAGTTGAAGTTGGTGAGCAAAACAATGTACATAATATGCCGAATTATTTTCTTCTAAGATTTTTGCTTTCAAACCATTAAACTCACCACGCATATTACTTGCTCCATCATAACCTTGACCTCTTAACCGCATCAAACTCAACTTATGTTTAGCAAAAAATTCATCAATGGAAGCTTTAAGAGACAAAGAAGAAGTTTCCATTACATGAACAAGACCCACAAATCGCTCCTTAACAAGTCCATGAGTATCAACATATCTTAAAACTATAGCCATTTGTTCTTTTTTTGATACATCACTAGACTCATCAACTAATAATGCAAAAACATCATCACCAATATCTTTAAAGATAGATTTAAGCACTTCCACTTCAAAGCAAGTAGCAATATCTTTTTGAATACTTGGAGCCAAATATTGATTATTCCCGGCCGCTTTTGGCAACTTACGAAGCTCTTCATTTTGACTTAAAATTAAGTCCATTAACTCCAAGAAGTTACCTTTAAAAAGAGATGTTTCCTTCTCATCATGACCACGAAATGCTATTGCACATTTTAGGCAATATCTACAAGCATCAATTGTAGCATTTAATCGAATTCGATTCGCATTCTTAACAATATCATCTTGCTTATGAAGGGCAACACCAATAGATTGATTTGGTTTCATTAGATCTTCACAATTTTTAAGTGCTCTATTGTGAAAACTATTAACATCGC
>JAOEHQ010010203.1:0-16531 GCA_025447715.1 Asclepias incarnata
AAAGCAGAGAAAGGAATATTGTTATGTACTGATGTTGCTGCTCGTGGTCTTGATATCCCTTCTGTGGTATGTGGATCCTTCTACATAGTTACAAAATGGGCAGGACTGGGTGGTTGTGTAATGGGTTGAAATTAGTAGATTTTCAGTATCGTCATGCTGATCTGAAGCACTTGTATGTCCAAATTCTAAATCTTTCAATGAATGATATAGTGTCAAATATTCACAAAGTTCATTTTATGATGACTTTCTGTAAAAGCAGGGCAAAATGCAAGAAACTAATCCCGGATGTCTGATATGTTATTATTTCAATTACATTATGGGCCCCATCTTTGTTTCTTCTTGATTCTTTTGAATCACTGAACACATCTGTAGATATAAATATATTCAATTTTTAATGTACATAACGTTATTTATTTTCCATTTGCTTATAGGACTGGATTGTGCAGTATGATCCTCCAGATGAGCCTAAGGTGGCTAGCTTTACCTTTTTGAATCTATGATTGTAATATATTTTATTATTAGTTCATCTGATCATCTGATCACCTGCTATCTAATTTCAGGAATATATTCATCGAGTTGGTCGAACTGCACGCGGAGAAGGTGCAAAAGGGAATGCATTGCTTTTCCTTATTCCTGAAGAGTTGCAGTTTCTTCGCTACCTCAAGGTGCATTGAGAAATAATATCCAAAAAAATCTATGCGAAATTTGTTTAATAATGAGTTGTGCAATAGAATCAACAGTTCTGAGGTTATAATTAAATTGACTCGTAATCTGGTAACCTGTGTATGCCAGGCTGCAAAAGTTCCAGTAAAGGAGTACGAATATGATGAGAAGAAGATTTCTAATGTGCAGTCTCATCTGGTACGTATTTACTTTGTTATAATAGTTAATTTTTGGGTACTGGTTGGGCTGTTTGGACCTGAAACCCTTAGATTTTTACAAGTAGGTCCAAGGTTTTAATTAGCTTTTGGCTTAGGTTCTTTTTAAGTTTGTACAACCTTTAAACCGTAATGTTTTAAAATTTATATTTTTTAATTTATCTGCTTGATTGGTAAGCTATAAAACATAGTTCAAGTCGACCCATTTGTAAGTAACTGGGCTTCCACTTTAGCTATTGTTTTATTTGATATGGTTGTGGTGTTGATGCAGGAAAAGTTGGTTGCTGGCAATTATTACTTGAACAAATCGGCTAAAGATGCATATAGATCATACTTGTTAGCTTACAATTCACATTCCATGAAGGACATCTTTAATGTTCACCGTCTCGATATGCAGGTAACATATGCTTCTCTGACTATTTTCGACCCTAACCCCTTCATATGTTATCTACTCTATTTCATCTATAGTGTGTCCAGTTTCCTTTTTTTTCTTCCCTCTTGATATAAGTAAATCGTCCTAGGAAGTCACTAGGATTTTGTGTCTTGAAGGATCAGGGATCAGCTCTTAGCTATGATTTCCACTTGATGCTATAAGTTTTGACGGACTGCTGTCTAGAAGTCCTGTTCACGAAATATACGTGGGTTACATACTCATTTGGAGGGTGTTACTTGCATGGGTGGAATAGTTTGGTTCAAAGATGCTAGATAGTACTGGTGGCAAAGTGCGTGGGTCAGATGGGTTGGGAAAAACAGGTCAAAACAAGAGTTTTCTGGTATGAATTGGGTTAGGTTTGCCCAAAACACACTTCATTTTAAAAAAATAATAATTGGGTAGTCTGTCATACGTCATAACAAGTATTAGCTCTACAAGGATCTTGTATTTGAATAAAATGTTTGGGAGGTTTTGTTCATTAAGATTACACCTTGGGTGACATTTGATCTTTCCCGTCTATTTGACTAGTATCTTTTTAAGATAAACATATTGACTGTACCACGTTAGAAGTGAAACATAACCCAATTTCTCTTTATAAAAAGTTGTCCAAAATACGACCTGTACCAGATTCAAGATCACTAACAGATTACATATTGCTGGCCAAATATTGCATGTATTTCTGCAAATTACATTAACAATCCCACAAATGAATTCGTTAACATGTCTGCTGTTGATGACAGGCGGTTGCAGCATCATTCTGTTTTTCAAACCCTCCTAAGCTAAATCTGAACATAGATAGCAATGCATCAAAGTTCAGACAAAAAACACGAAGCCGGAACGGATTTAGTGAAAGTAATCCTTATGGTAGGAACCGTGGTGGGGGTGATGACAAAACCCAAATTGTAAGATATTAGCCAGATGCCAGCCATGCCAAATTTTGAAAGCTAATTTTGTTATATTACTTTAAATGATGTTATATTGCATTCCTGAGTTTTATTACATTGACTTTGTAAGGCGGTTTTAGCTCCCTTTATTATGAAGCTGTAGTGTATTTCTGTTGAGAGAACTTTTACCATCCAATGTTCCTCGTTGATTGTACGTCTTTCTTAGCACTGATTACCAGGAATTGATGACCAGATGGTCCTTAGTATTTGCTATAGTTTGGGGTTCTGTTATCAGCAAAAATGGCTACAGATTTCGGAATCACTTTTTGGAACTTTGGCGAATCATGCCTTGAATGAAACTTTCGACCCTTAAAGTTTGCACCATTTTGGTGCAAAATTTAGAATTATTTTGGGAAATGCTGTCAGAAAGAGTTAAGCTGATGCACTTTAACAAAAAGTTTAGTTGGAACAAAATTGATGTATAAAGATGTCTTCTTTAATATATTTATTTGCTCTAAAAAAGATGTCTTCTTTCATTTAATATTAATTAAATTTTTTTTGATATTTCTATTTTACCTTTTAAGTAATTTGTTTTTTCAGTTAGAAAAGTGATAAAAAAAAAAAATGTTTCCTAATGCATCTTACCTATACTCATGCATTTAACCGACTACATTTCAAACGTTTTAAAATTAACATAACATTCATTCCTTAATCCATCACAACAACTTATATTTTAAACATTTTATAACTTTTAATCACAAACACTCATCTTCAATACACTCATTAATTTAATTCAAACTATTTATCTCACCCAATTATTAATATTTCCAATTCCAATCCTAATAATTATTTCACGTCCCAATTTATAATTTTAACCTTGAGTTGTAATCAAATAAAAACTAAAAAAATATTGAAAACCAAAGGACATATCTCAATCGCATATTTCCACTCTTTTCTTCTTCCCCTTTTATATTTTTTACCTTGTTTTTTTTTTTTTTCCATTTTGTATTTTTTTTATAATTTTTTTTTAATAAAAACTCATTAAAAAAAATATATTTTTTTTGGGATGATGATACGGTAGGGGATCCGGCTCTTAAGGGTATTAATAAGGGGTAGCTGGTGGGGTGATAAGTCATAGTGTATGATAGGTCATAGGGGATGATCGGTGATGAAGTGATCTACCTGACGGGCTTCGCCCTTAGTGTCAAACAATAAGCCATTCAATGTCATCACTAGGGCTACCCTTTTTTGTCAAAATCTTCGCTGTCTTCCAATCTTCAATTTCGGTACCATCAAAATTGTCAATTTCGTTAAAGGCCAAGTCGATTTTTGGGGCTGAAGTATTGATACGAACCCAGGTCCTGCCCCACATCAGACCCACTATTTAACCCATTTTGTGGAACTGATGTTGCCTGGAAGTTTCTGTGGGAAAGTGGTACTAAAAAGTAGGAAGCCACTCAATTTAAAAGTGTATACCTGTACATCACCTTTCAATTTTTTTTTTTTGTCTAATGCGAAGTTATCAATGAATCAGGCAGACTGAATAGCTAGCTAGTTAAGCAGTTGGTTTTTTACTTTTATATTTTAGGTTCTTCCTTGGCTGGCTGCTGGCTAATCAGTCTAACTGCCTACCTTTCTATTTCTATTGACTAGGCTGACGTTCCGGCAAAAATAATGCTGGTTTGTTCATCATGTTTTAAACCCCTAATAATATTCTGTTGCTAAACCCTTCCCTAATAATATTAAATATCATAAAAAAAGAGTGAAAATGAGGGGAATATTTTTTACAACACCTAAAAAACCCATCTCTCAATTTCACTGGAATCATTGTTTCTCTTCATCATCAGGTTTCATTCATTCCTTCCTTCCTTCCTTACTTTTTTTTTTTAATCTTTATAATTCATTATTATTATTATGTTTTATTTATTTATTTATTTATTTTATTAGTTAATAATAATAGCAATCTCATTCACCTTTTTAGAAGTAGGTGTTTAATAATAATAATAATAATAATAATGGGTAAATTAGTTTGGATTATCAAAAGGGTTTCTGCATTGATTTTGCTCCATTTGTATATTTAATCTGTATCACTTAAGGATTCTTTCTATGGAATCGCGGTCACCGGTTTGAGTTGTTTTTCATTTCATCATCAGCGTGCTTTTCATCATGCCATGTGTGTTGTTTTTTTACATCAGTATCTATCAGTGTGATTACACGTTCATTGTGGCTTTCAGCGGAGTGGTGTTGATGCGACGACTTTTTTTTGGGTGTGTCAGACTGTGTGTGGTCAGTTTGACCACACTGTTCACCCTTACTAGAAGACGGTGTGTATATATATATATGTACTACTATATAGATATAACAATAAAGGAAAAAGTGTAAATTAACAATAACTCGTATATTAACCACTTCCTTTATTTGCTAAACCTTGGGTTTGAAATAATGAGGCTGAATTACATACTCGGCTCGAAAACTTCTCTTCTTCTGAATGTTCCTAGCTACAAGGATAAGAAATCATGTGCTTTATCGTATGGGTGTAATAAGTTGCAAATAACTTCCTGCAAATGAGAAGTTGGATTATAAGGGTTCATATATTATCTGCTTTCTTTCTTATTGGGAACCATATGAAAGGATTTGATGTCTTTGTTTGCTTCGGATGATGCAGATGCTTTCTTTGGAGCAGGGACCGCGAACAATGTTAAACACCATTTAATTGATGAAGATTCAAAAGTAAGTGTACATAAACGTTTATGGGCTCTAGTTTTGTTTTTGTGTGTGTGTGTGTGTGTGTGTGTCTCTCTGATGCAATACAGAAGTTTTAGGATGAGTGTGTATTTGTAACAGGCAGATTTATCAGTGAATGGGATCTGGGCTCGACACCAACGGAGAAGCTTAGAGGTAAGTTATTTACATTTTCATTTCAAACAACCAAGTTATTTTGGACATTTAAGTAAATATTTTTATTATATATTTACAGTTCTTGTGCGATAATGATGAAAATGATTGGTCAGGGCTCATTCGCCTCGACATCAAAAACACGTCTTTCTTCAGAGGAGGATAGCCGATGGCAAGGGCTCATTCGCCTTGACAACAAGTCTGGAGGAACTTCCAATGAACCCCATGATGAGTTTTCAGGTGATGTTGAGAAGATTTATAGGATCTTAAGGAAATTTCACTCGCGGGTTCCAAAATTAGAACTTGCTTTACAGGGATCCGGTGTTACGGTCCGCTCAGGATTAACCGAACGTGTGTTGAACCGCTGTGGGGATGCAGGAAATTTGGGATACAGGTTCTTTGCTTGGGCATCAAAACAGCCTGGTTATAGTCACAACCATGATGTATATAAATCGATGATTAAAAGTTTAGGGAAAATGAGGCAGTTTGGTGCAGTATGGGCTCTGATCGATGAAATGAGAAGAGAAAACCCACAACTTATTACCCCCCAGGTGTTTGTCGTTTTGATTAGGAGGTTTGCTTCTGCTAGAATGGTTAAAAAAGCAGTTGAAGTTCTGGACGAAATGCCTAAGTACGGGTGTGAGCCTGATGAATACGTGTTTGGGTGTTTATTAGACGCGTTGTGTAAAAATGGTAGCATCAAAGAAGCCGCTTTACTTTTTGAGGACATGAGAGTGCGGTTTCCACCAACAATAAAACATTTCACTTCACTGTTATATGGTTGGTGTAAAGAAGGTAAGCTAATGGAGGCCAAATTCGTGTTGGTGCAGATGAGAGAGGCTGGATTTGAACCCGACATTGTTGTTTACAACAATTTGCTTAATGGGTATGCTGTGGCAGGGAAGATGGTGGATGCTTTTGATCTTTTGCAAGAAATGCGGCGAAAAGGTTGTGATCCAAATGCAACTTCTTTCACCATTTTGATACAAGCCCTTTGTGTTCAAGATAAAATGGAGAACGCAATGCAGGTTTTCTTGGACATGGAGAGACACAACTGTGAGGCAGATGTTGTTACTTACACTACGTTAATAAGCGGTTTTTGTAAACGGGGAAAAACCGAAAAGGGATATGAACTATTAGATCACATGATACAGAGAGGGCATAGTCCAAATCAGACAACTTATCTACATATTTTGAATGCTCACGAAAAGAAAGATGAACTGGATGAATGCTTAGAACTTGTGAATGAGATGCAAAAAATTGGCTGTTTTCCAGATCTTAGTATTTACAATACGGTTATTCGGTTAGCATTTAAGTTAGGCGAAGTTAAAGAAGGCGTTCGAGTCTGGAACCAGATCGAAGCAAATGGGCTAAGTCCGGGACTTGACAATTTTGTGAATATGATTCATGGCCTTATTGATCAAGAATCTTTAGTTGAAGCTTGCGGGTACTTTAAAGAAATGGTTGATAGAGGTCTTTTCTCTACCCCTCAGTATGGCCTTTTGAAAGATCTATTGAATTCCTTATTAAGAGGCGAAAAGCTTGAATTAAGCAAAGATGTATGGAGTTGTATAATCAATAAAGGGTGTGACCTTAATGTGTATGCTTGGACGATTTGGATTCATGCACTTTTTTCTAAAGGGCATGTAAAGGATGCTTGTTCTTACTGTTTGGACATGATGGATGCTGGTATGATGCCACAAGCCGATACTTTTGCTAAGCTTATGAAAGGTTTGAGAAAACTGTATAATAGACAGATTGCTGCCGAGATTACAGAGAAGGTGAGGCTGATGGCTGCTGAAAGGAATATAACTTTTAAAATGTATAAAAGGCGAGGCGAAAGGGACCTGAAAGAGAAAGTTAAGGCTAAAAACGACGGAAGGAAAAGAAGGAATCGTAGACGTCAATGGGGCCATTCTAAAGCTGGTAGTGTTTGATTTCATTTAGAGTAGTTGCAGGAAACTGTTATTGTAGCTCTTATTAGGTTTAGTTTTATTTTTAAATCACTCAATCAGGCATAGTTGAGTTTTATATATTGCATGGGCACTGCAACTAGTTGAACAGGTTAAAAGCTTTTTCTTCTTCTTTTAGTATAATTTACAATTTTTAGTATTTATAGCATAATTTACAATTCACAAATACATATATAACAAAACTAGTAACCTTTGGAGAGTATATCTATACGACTATACACAAATACTATATAAACATTGGACCCTTTTCGCTTAAATTCATTATAATCAAAATAAATCTTTAGTTAATTATTATATATTAATAGAAAATCATTGTATATAATAAAAAATGCAAATGAAAACTTTGAACTACAAGATCAATTATTCAAGTTTAACATGACCATTTATCTCTATATCGTGTACCACATAACCAACGCCACCCTCATCATCCAAAGTCAAGCGTCGACAGAGCTAGACGACATCACTTTAAACTTTGATTTTTCAAAAAAAAAATTAATACTTTGATTTATGGATTTATCACATAAACATTGTTATGGATTTATCACATAAACATTGTTATGGATTTATCACTCCCTTAAAAATTTTTTTTATAACGGTAGTAAGTAAAAGTAAAGTTATAATGTTCATTTTTGGTCATGTACTTTTTTTAAAATTTAGTTCTATAATTTTTAAATTATTTATTTGGATCATTGTATTCTTTTATAAACTTTAAAATTTAAATCGAATTTTACTAAACATGCAAGTTTATACAAAAATATCATAAAGTTTTCAAATATAAAAGTATAATAGACCAATTGAAAAAAAAAATAAAATTAATAAGAGCATTTTGAAAAAGTATAATATAAGAACTACATTTATATGATCTTAAGGCTGATGCCTAACAAGTAAAAAATTGCATATAATAAAAAGAGATATCATCAGTGCAGTACCCAATTTGGGTGCTGCCAACTTGGGTATGGTCATTTTTATATACTGGGAATTCAGTATGTACTTTTAATAAACTTTAAGGGCAAATAAAAAAAAAAAAATTCTTAAGAAAATAACAGTACCGATTATTTCCCCGGGGAAAATTTTTTTCCTAAGAAAATGAGAGTATTGGTTATTTCCCGTAATAAAAATGGGCATGAGTACTGCTAATCTCACGGATCAAAAACTCAGTGTTTATATTTATTAACTTTACAACGCAAATATTTTTTTTTCCTTCCTATAATCACTTATATTATGGATCATTAACCCATTCAAAAAGGAAAGTGTTATTTGTATCACAAGTTTTGATAAATTTATCACACAATTGTTTTACTAACCTATGTTATAAAAGTCGTACGTTGCGGTAAATTTATCAATAAAAGTTAGCGGGTGTACATAAAGAGAAGACAAGGGTTTAAATTTGCAATTTATTGCATCTTATCTTCCCTCTATTACAGGCCCCAGAATGCTGATTTCTTGATTATCCAACGGGAAAATGATGGGTGCTACTCAGTAAATAAGGGATTATATACGTGTTTTTATCAATTTATGTTCTTTGATTCAGTTCTAACTTAGGTAATAATTCAAAGCCTAATCTTGTGTTTTTATTTTTATTTTTATTTTATTGAATTCCGTATAGTGGGTATTACTATATTTAGGCTATAAAGTTTGCTGCTTTATGTGTTTACACTTGTCAGAATCTTTTTTGTTTCTTGAAATATTGCTAAATAGGACATTCAAGGTTCAAACTTTGGCTAGTTCAAAAAAGAGATATTGATAACCCTTGGCCAGTCTGACAGTCTCTCGTTGGGGGAGCTTTAACCGGTTTGACTTTGTGTGGTGGTGGACTTGGACCTCGTGAATTGGTCAGCCAAAGGCCGGGCACTATGATTAATTTCTATTGTGTTCATGAAACAAATTTGAGTCTGTAAATGTGCTAAGAGTGGATTGGAAGAAATTTTGCAAGTGATTGAAGGCTAAACTTGTATTCAGTAAAATTATAATAATTTTTAGTTTTTTTCGTTCGGAAAGTAATGCATCTTTTGTTTTTAGATTGTCTGGAAGAAAAGGCACCTTCTTCTTTTTTCTTTTTTTTTTTTGGAAAAATGCCATTCTACATACCCCCATTTGCTCATTAGTAATCGTTACAATATGTTAGTGCTGTTAATCATGGTCTAGAAGGTTTTTCGATTTTGTGTTATTAGTTATTACGGTGTACTTTGACTATGATAGTTAGTCAAAGACTTTATGTAACCACATGCCAAATCAAATGTTGGAGATTCGTGGACTGGTTTTAGTCTTGGAAGGAAAACAAGAAACTGTAATTGATATTATCGTTTGACACATGTGGCATACTGGCATGTCACGTTGAAGCTGATTTTTTTAATTTTTGGCTGTTGCTTGACAGCAGTTTCCATGTTGTTCAGGCAATTTGGACATGCTGTGGAAAATTTACGAATATGACTGCAGTGATTATTTTGTTAAAATAGCAAGTTACTAACATCTAAAATTGAGGCTTTTTCTTTTTGACATCTTATGCTTTCTTGTTATACTTTATGCAAATAGTCATTGAAACTCTGAGACAGTGATTTTGATGGCGCCCAAGTGTTCTGCTGCTACAGCCTCTGTATGGAATTGGGTCATTGAAGCCCTAGCAAGTAATGAACAAGTCGACACATCTACTATATTGGGTATGCTTAAGATTTTTTTTCATTTGTTACTGATAACTTTTCATTTGTATGACTATTGGTCTTACTTTCATTCTTTCTTCAGGTCTTGTGAAATCGGCTCCTGTCATTTCAGGTAATGCGGGAACAAATGCAAGAGAATTGGTCTCTTTAAGAATCTTGGAGAGCTTGTTTGATCATGGTAATGAAGCTGTTGTTGATGCCACTTCTGCTCAAAATACAAAAGTCACTTTTGATACATCAGAACGCTGTGAAGATGTCCTTTTTCGGATATTACATGAGGTGACGTTATATTAGAAAGTTTTTTGGCTGTGCTGAAAAACTGATTGTTACTTATTTAGTTATTTTTGTTTGTAAATGTTGCAGACACCTAATCATATGGCTAAATGGGATCAAGAAAAATGGGATGTTCGTCCTTTCCTCATGCATAAAAGATCTTCCTTGCCTAAATGTGTATTGAAAAAGGTGAGGAATTTCTTTTTATTTGCTATCTATATCTCAAATTGTTGAAGAAAATAAGACTTGAAATTGAAATTTTCTTATGTATATATTGTTTGATAAAACAGTTGAAGGATGTGATTCATGAAAATAGTCATCCACTTCTTGCATCATTGAAAGAAAAGAGTAAACTAGTAACGATACATGTATCTAAAGATACAGGTCCGGTGATTATCCAAGATGCACTTGATAACAATGATTTAGCTTTGAACCCCGGAAAAGATAAAAACGAATTTAAAGATGTGTTTCAAGAGGCTGATCAATTGGGGAATTCCACCAGAGGAACTACTGAGCAGACTGGAAGAGAAGAACGAGAAATAGTTTTAGAACGCTCTTTAGAAGAAGCTAGTGGTATCAAATTGGTGGAACATGATGCACATACTAACAGTCAACATGATCTGCTTCATCGTACTGATGAAATTTTTCTCCCAGACACATATAGAGAGGGATATACTGTGGAATATGATGGTCGACATGAAACGATTATCAATAGCGAGACATTTGATGATGTGAGAACTGATATTGCTTCTCAGAAAGCTGCTTTTTTTAACTCTCAGTTCACACTCAGCCAGCTTAGTCAGGATTCATTCTCTATGACTGAGTTTTTAGAGATGGATCTTTGTATGAAGTGTAATGAAGGTGGTCAGTTATTAGTTTGCAGCTCTGAATCATGCCCATTACGAGTTCACGAAAGCTGTTTGGGCTTTGCTGTCACCCTGGATGAAAATCATAAGTTTTTTTGCCCATTTTGTACATATACTCGTGCAATATCCGAGTATCTGGAAGCTAAGCGAAAGGCTTCTTTGGCCAGAAAAGGTCTACAAGCTTTTTCTAGCTTCACAGTCGAACGTATACCAAAAAAGTCCTCCAAGAAACAGAGTGAATTAGAGAAAACCGTAACAGAAGCTTTTCCTGAAATGGCTGAAAGAAATGGCGAAGTAAACACTGCAAGTAGAGTTAACAACAGCAATCGTAAATCAAATGAAGACAATTCTGCCCCACCTGATCCGTCGATACAAGTTGCTAATGATGATATGTATATAGAAACTGGATGCTTGGATCAACAAACTACCGAATTGACTCAGAATCCAATACCCCAAGCAAGTACCCCGAAACAGAAAGGTAAGGTAAGATATAGTCAACGGTCAAACGAGTCTACTTGCTCAAAAAGACTCCGCAAGAGGAAAGCACAATAGTAAGTATAAAATATGTTATTTGTTTTGGCCACTTGGTTTTTTCCCACCCTATCAAAACACTTGCCTCATCATTGATTCTAATGTTAATTCCTCTGTTGGGATTTGGTAATGACCACTGATAAACATATGATCTAAATTTGTAGCAATTATGAGTCAAATGAAGAAGATTCTGTCCTCCCTGATCCGTCGATACGAGTTGTTAATGATGATATGCATATAGAAACTGGGTGCTTGAATAAAACAAATACTGAATTGCCTCCGAGTCCAATACCGGAAGCAAGTGGGTCAAAGCAGAAGGGTAAGATAAGAAAAATTCAAAGGTCAACTGAGCCTATTTGCTCAGAAAGATTTTGCAGGAGGAACGCAAAATAGTAAGTTCTCTTTATGAACTCTTCAGTATTTTTCATTATACTCCGTAAAATATATGATTTGTTCATACACCTGGTGTAATGACTGCTGATGAAGCTCGTGATTAATTCTAATTGTTAATCACTCTGTTGGGATTTAAATATGTAGCATTTGTCCTCCACCACTTCCGCGTTCAAGGCGAAATATACTCCCATGGACAAAAGCAGAGGAAGAAATGCTGAAGGTACTTGAGTTTTCTGAATATGCTGATCTACTTTTGATGTTCCTTAAAACTTCTCGTGTGTTTTTTTTTTTTTAATCTTAAAATGTACTACAGTACACATTGGTAGGGTTAGTAGTGATGACACATGGTGGATGGATTGTTTTTTTCATTTTGCTATTACAAATTACACTTTTATTAGCAGGTGTTTAGTTCAATGATTGGCTACTAAAAGTATAATTCATATCAACTGATTCAATTTTTTCAGGAAGGTGTTGAGAGATATTCTAGTGCTATGAACAACAGAGTTCCGTGGAACGAGATTTTGGATTTTGGACGCAACGTCTTCCACAAAGGACGGACGAATATTGATCTAAAAGATAAATGGAGAAACATGTGCAACAGAAGCCATGATGCTTAATAATATGCTGTACTTTTAGTTAACCGCCAAGGTATGTATATATGCAAATTGTTGTTTTGGGTACTCCTCGTCAGTTTTCTTCTATTCATGCATGATTGATTATGCTTGTATTGTCTAATGAATTCAAAACAATTTTATTGCATAATAACATAAACAGATGCTCACCCTTGAAGATGGACTCGTGTTTTATCTTGGCTTTTATACAGGTTAAATGGCTCGTGTCCACCCACCTACACTGTATGGATTAACCTGCACATGTACCTTGATTTAATTCAGTAAACTGAACTGGAGACGACCCTCGATTTCGTGCAGTTTTAATAGTATTGTTTGCAAATATCGTCCTGATGCCTCCAAGGCGCTCATATGTGTGGATTAAATGCATCTGCTGAAATATTTGACACATTGTGAATTTTGATTAAAGTTTTTGTTGCTGTTCATAAAAATGTAAATATTTGATGTTTCTATAGTTGGCATAGATACATGCTTTGATAATTTTTTAATGAGAATTTTTATTTGTTTATTTGTTTTGTGTAGATTTTAAATTTCTCTAGTCTTTGTAACTTGATAGATATAATTAGTTACACTTATATAATAAACAAGAAACACAAAAAAGAGGACTGGCAATAATTTGAGCATCATCTCATCACCCAACATGCCAACAAAATGGTTTTTGTATAACTACTCAATTAGTCGAAGAGTACGGCATTAGTTGAAATTCCGAACACTAGTGATTTTGCTTTATTAAACATAGCAATATGAAAAGAAACCCTTTCTGTGATTTTCAAAATGCAATCAACCATAAACCCTAATGTAGCATGGAACACAAACATGTCAGATTACGCAAACTCATAATACCTAACTAAAATTACTCACTGCATCTCATAAGGCTACGCAACGCAACTAAATTAACACAAAATCCAAGCATCAACAATGCATGTCAGATAGACACCTTTTGTTTTTCCTAATTAAAGCTTAGAAACATTAGACAGCGGTGAGATTATTAAACCAAATAATGAGATCGAAGAGATCATTTTAACTTCAATTTCATTTGTATATAAGAGCATCACGTCCAGGTCCAACACCAATGTAATGTACTGGTACACCAACAAGTTCTTCTATTCTTTCCACGTACTGTTGTGCAGCCTTTGGGAGATCAGAGTAGTTTCTTACAGATGAAATATCAGTCTGCCACCCAGGCAAAGTTTCGTATTCAACCTAAAATGAGAAAGTCTCAATTAGTTTTAACACCGTAGAAGATATTATATTATCCTTCCCGTTAACCACACATGTTATATCTGAATTTGAATAAACTGTTTGAGAATAACAAAAAACAAAAATCTAAACTTACCTTTGACTGCTCAAGATCACTTAAATCAGCAGGGAACGAATTCATGGGCGCCCCATCAGTATGTTTGTAAGAAACGCCTAGTTGAATCTCAGGAAGATCCGACAACACATCAAGTTTAGTAAGATTCAAAGCAGAAAAACCATTGATCTGACAAACATATTTGAGAGCAACCACATCAAGCCAACCACAACGACGAGGGCGGCCTGTGGTTGTACCAAACTCGTGCCCAGCAGCCCGCAGAAGATCTCCAGCTTCACCAAATAGTTCTGTAGGGAACGGTCCAGATCCAACTCTAGTAGTATAGGCCTTCACCTGCATCATAAAAGCCATTAGAGACTAAATAACATCAGGATCAATCAAGAAGAAATGCATAATAAATCATACTTACCACTCCAATTACGTCACCAAGGACTCTTGGAGCAATGCCAAGACCAGTGCAGATTCCACCAGCTGATGGACTCGAAGATGTTACAAATGGGTAAGTCCCGAAATCAATATCAAGCATAGTTGCCTGACCACCTTCCACTAGAATCTTCTTCTTTTGTGATACACTTTCATTCAAGTAATGCACTGTATCACAAATGAACGGCTCCAGCCTATCTGCAAATCTTTTGTATGTTTCTACTTCTTGCTCAAGTACATCACGAGTGTACTTAAAACCCTTGAATCTTGAAGCAGCATCAGATAATAGTAGATCAAGTTTATCAGGGAAGGTATCCATATGCCTCAAGTCACATACTCTTATACCATTTCGGATAACCTTACTAGAGTAACAGGGACCAATTCCCCTCTTGGTAGTGCCAATAAATGACTTAGCCAACTCAGCTTCTCTTAGCCCGTCTATCTCTTGATGATAATCGAATAACAAGTGAGCCCGATCAGAAACTAAAATCCTTCCCTTACAGGGAACCCCATTAGATTCAAGACCGTCAATTTCTTTAAAAAGTCCAGGAAGATGTACCACAACTCCATTCCCAATAACACACATGGTGTCCTCGTTAAGAATCCCTGAAGGAACAAGATGGAGTGCAAACTTCTTTCCTTCAGAGTTATAAATAGTGTGTCCGGCATTAGCTCCACCCTGCATCACAATTGCCAAAAATGCTAAAGTTCTCATTAATAAATACTTACTCCTTCCGAAAATAATTGGCCATATTTCCTTTTAGTTTGCCCCAAAAAGAAATGTCCACTTCCAATTATTTCCTATTATTAAAGCATGCATATGTTCAACACTTCAACCTATTAGAAATTGCCCCTATAACCAAACACCCACATTCTGTCTCTTACTATATAAACAAACACCCAACACATAACACGTATTAAACACCATAAAATACACACACACCCCAAACCTACATCTCCTTTCTCACTTCATCTCTACCGAAAAACCACAAGTCCACAGCCATCACCCTCCCACTGCAACTACACACAAACACTGTTGACCAGGACCTGAAATGCAGCAGTGCAGCTCCCCTGGGCCACCGCTCCTACCACCACAAAAACCTTAACCTAACCTACCGCTGGTTCCACCAGCAAAACCCTAAACCTAACCCACCGTTGCTTCGAACACCAAAACCCTAACCCTAAACTGTCGCTACTACAACCACCAAAACCCTGACCTTAAAGGCTTAAACTATCACCACTGCATTGTAGGCCACTCTACTAGTTATTTATCAAGTTCCCATTCTACCCAACATAATAAAAAAAGTGAATTAATTGTACGTTCCTTGACCTGTGTGACTTCAAGGAGTAAAAGTGACATCTAGCTACTAACTTAACGCATTACTTATACATTGGGATGTATGTGAACGCGGCGAAAGTATTCAACTTTTTTTCTAGCACAACCACCCATGTATTGAAACTCGTCTACAGGCCGTCCAAGTATGCATCTTGTTCCATTATACCAATTTAGACCGAGAACATGTTGAATGATGAAAATGGTCCTTAAATTTTCTCAAAAAAAAAAAACCAACTTCACGAAAGATGCTTTGTCATTTTGTAAAACATAAAAGCATTTTCTTCATTCAGTGTGTTTTTTGGTTGAAACAGGCATAACGGGAACAAAAGCAACATTCTTGGGTGGCCAATAAAAGAGTATCAATACATGTGTGGTCTTTAATGAAGAAAAAAAAAGAGTCGAATACTTTGGTGACCTTCAAGTACACTATTCCTAACATATTTCTGAAGATTTACAATTTTTTGGTTATGGACACTTATTTTTGGGACCCATAAAGCAATAACAAACAATCTCTACAAAACTGCTTATCGGTTTACTTCATAAGGATTAAGCACTTTAAAATAAGCACACTAGTATTAAACAGATAAGCACTTTAAACTCAGCACGCTAGTACCCGCTTACGATTTAAGCAGATAAGCACTTTAAATAAGCAATCCAAACACCCCCTAATTCCTAAGAATAAAAATTCAGTTTATTGAGTCGCATCAATTTAGTTAATACCAATAGATACAAAATCAGTATAAAAGTTAAATACACACACAAATACACAATATGGGTTTACACTATAGCAAAACAGGTAAAGTTTCATGCACTAATTTCTAGAAAGAAACAATTAATTCATTATTATAGAAAGAAAAAAAACCATTTTAAAGGTCCAACAAAAGTACCTGACAACGAGCAACAACGTCAAAATGTTTAGCCAAAATGTCAACAAGCTTGCCTTTACCTTCATCACCCCACTGACAACCCAAGACGCCGGATACTTGACCCAAAGACCCGATTCGACCAGGTACTTGACCCGTTTTCTCTTCCACGTTTAAAGTCG
>JAOEHQ010010214.1:0-16530 GCA_025447715.1 Asclepias incarnata
GTATTTGGTAGAGTTTGGATAAATTTAAGTGTAGATATATATGTGTGCAGTTCTACAAGTGACTTTTTTGGAAAAAATGAATATGGTTTTGTGGAAAAAATGAATATGGTTCTACAAGTGACTTTTTTGGAAAAAATGAATATGGTTTTTTGACCATTAGGTACAAGAAAAGGTTTGGAATTGATAGATGATATAGGATTTCTTGGTTAAAAATTTATGTACTAACTGTGTTGGTTGTGGTTTTTTTATTGGTAAAGGTTATTGGTTTTTTGGAAAAAATGAAAAGAAATTACAATTTAGTGCTTATAGGATTCTTGAAATTTTCTTACTTGAAAGGCAGTTTTGTCACTTCACATGCTTACTAGGATGCTTTGTTTTAATAGGCATTTCACAAGATTCATTGATATCTGGAATCTGGATCAAGTTTTGGAAATTTGGGGATTTAAAACAATTGCATTTTGCAAATTTGCAAGCAAAATGGATGTTTTTGGATTTTTTTTTATGTCTTAAATTGTTGGTGTATGATTTGTATTTAATCTATATAGACAGCAAAGCAGCAGTTGTCGAAATTTGTTGTTATAATGTAATTTTTTATATATCTTTGTGTTTAACCACTTAATAAATTCCAAAAACAAACAATTGATTATGTTAAGAAAGTCTCATTTAACAAAGTTATTTAATAATTTTTCCTATCGACAACCCGTGTTTGCACACGGGTTTAATGGCTAGTATGTATTAAATAGTCAAAATAATAACACAAGTAGCTCTTTAGTCTATTGGTAAGGGGTGTATATTTATGGTTGAGAATGTTTCATGTTCAAAGCTTTGCTTGTTTATTTTCAGAGAGCTCGAGCTCGAGATCGGCTCGTTTCGAGTCGTTTGGGCAATGTTCGAGCTCGGTTCGTGAATATATTTTGAGGTTCGAGCTCGACTCGTTTATAAAGAAATTTTTTATTTTTCGATCATTCTAATTTTGTATATGATTTTTCTTTTTACACAAATTCATTTACGATTATACATAGAATAACTATTTTTAGTAATATTAGTAATAAATATAAAAATATATAATATGTCTACTAATTAACTTATGCTAAATTTTTAATGAACTCATTTTAAGAACCGACGAATAACGTAAATGAAACGAATGAATTCGAACTTATAATAACCTTAAAGATTCAAACGTTTATTAATTAAGTTTGACATTTCCAATAAGTTTTCTAATTTCATGAAACGTTAGCGCTCATGGATCCTCAATCTCAACTCACTTATATATACACAGCAAGTTATAAAACGATCAAACATGTTTATTCTCGATTACATAAGTTCCATTACACAATCTTATTACAAACGACGAAGAATTAAATTACGACTAAACAAGACACTCCGGTGACGGTTGTCACAAGAATCCGACTTACAACAGTACCACCACACTACACAAAACACATCAACCAACTCTCCACTACAATACAAAAAATAATCCTTTTAATTACCAAGGCACGACTCATTTCAAAAGGGCAATGATAATTCATAACTTGATACATTTACCACTACTGTGCATTGACCAGTTGTATAGTATGCATAATTTATGATATATTATGGTAGATTTATCAAAAACTGTGATACAAATATTACTACCCGTTTCAAAATCACACAAGTAACAAAAGCACAGTTGGTTCAAATCCTCACCAGGCGAGAATCCTACTAATTACAATAGTTCCACCACACTACACAAAACACATCAACCAATGGATATAATGCGGAAATCAGTAATGGATCATAACCCAATGATGGGTCCGGGTGCTGGTTCAGATTTGGATCTAAGGTGTTCAAGTTGCAATGTAACGGGTAGGTTTGATGGTTTCAAGTTTCAACGAAGCTTCAATTTTTTTTTTAATTTTTTGTTTAGTTTTTTTATTTGAGAGTTAAATGCAAAAAAGATAGATTTTTTTAGAAAAACCGGTTCAATAGCGGTTCCGGTTCCGTTCCGATCGTACGGTTCAAATGGTTTACGCCGGTTCATTAACACCAATCGGACCGGCATCAATCGAACCGAAAATCTTAAAAATAGCGGTCCGACCACAGACCACCCGGTTTGAAAACATTAAATTTAAATGTCCTAGTTTGACTTTTTGAGTCTTTTTATTTTAAGTTTGACTGTAAATATTTTTCTTTGTGTTATATAATACTCAATGAAAATTATATCAATGAAAATACATTTAAAACTCAATCCATTCATATATTCTACGTCAAGTATTATATAACACACCTAAAAATATTTACGGTCAAAGTTGAAAATGAAAGACTTAACAAGTCAAACTAAGACAATTAAAATGGGACGGATGGAGTATTTATTTATGTTTCCGGTGAACCCTTTTTGGGGTTTTCCGGTCTGTTGCTACTTTTATACTATATATTTATTTTGTTGCTTTCATTTATTTATATCGTCATTAACTGCTTGATTGTGATTAGCTTGATGATATAGCGATAGCGTTGCCGGATTTGGATCCCTTGTAGTGCTGTCGAAACTCCATTTTAAAGTAATATGTTGCCGAAATCTGATTAGATTTTCCAGAAGTAAAAGTAATAATAAGAGATAAAATCTTTGGAGATAAGACTTGAATTAATTGTCGAATACTTGACAATAATAGTTGCATTTCCAAAATTTACTACAAATACTCTTGGATTTTTCATAAAACTCTAAAAATAGAAGTTACTTTGCAATTTCAAATTTTAAATTACCTTAGGATGTTTTGTTTTTCTAGATATATCTTATTATATATGTATTAATTAATTAAATAGGCAAAATAATAACACAAGTGGCTCTTTGGTCTAGTGGTAAGGGGTTTATATTATATATATATATGGCCACCATAGCTAAGAGAAAAAAATAATACTTGTCTTTTGATCTTAGCCATTGAAATTCATAAACAAATAAATCTTAACCATTAAAACTAAAAGTCAACTTTGACTATTTTAAATATGGTAAGTTTTTATTTTATTTAATATATTGTTGTAATCATGGTAACTATTTAATACATGTTAATATATATATATATATATATATATATTGATATTGATTAATATATTATTATTAATTCATATAATATATTGATTGTATTGTAATCTCAATTCTGAAGAAATAAATTTAAATGATACAATTTTTTTGAGATGAAAAACCTTTTCATAAATGTGAAGGTCTAAATGTTTAATATTCAAATCCCATAAATTACATACATATATTCAATCGAACAAAACACCAAAGAACTTCGGTTTCTTTCAAATGGCTTGTATATTTTAGCCATTAATCGACAATCATGGTTACAAAAGTAAAAAAAAGTGCATAATTAAAATAATATCTTGTGTAGATAATTTACCCTAACCAATATAAAAATACAAACATGTTCATTTCATTTCAAAGTGTCAAAATTTTCAAATAAAACGAAGAAGAATGTAATATGTTTTTACATTAAAACTAAAAGTCAAACTTATTTTCTTTCTAATCATGACAACAATTTATTTTTTTTCTTTTTATTTTGACAACCACTATTATGATTTTTAATACTGGATTAATCTAAAAATAGAATAAAATAAAAGCTTTTAATTATATAAACATCATTATATATTTATAAAAATAATTACAAAGAGCTTTTTTTTATCTCCGTCCTTTTCATTAAAAGCTTTTTTTATGACTTGATATTTAATACTATTAGATTAATCTATATATATATATATATATAAAGTTTTTTCACTATTAAATTATTTAATATTGCTAGCTTAATATATACTTATCGCTTTTATTTTAGATGAATATTTTTTTTAAAAATAACTTTTTTATTATAAATATGGTAATTTATACGAATGACACATGTGGTTTGTTCAAAATTACACGTATTATACCTGCGTGAATTTTATTACGCGAGACATACCCAACTTTTTAAATATGCATTAGGACGATACCTACTGCTGACTGAGACTAAAGGATCGTTAAGTAATGGCATGTGCAAAACACGTGAGGGGGTAAAATTGTCTTTTCACACACATATCTTTATACTTGCACTGTCAATCAGGTCGATCCAGATTGACTTTAGTCGGGTTGACGGGATGAAAATCTCTGACCTAACTCGACCAACTAGAAGTTTTAGGTTGAAAATTTCAACCCAGACTCGACCAGGGTTGACTCGGGTCGACCAAATCAATACATGGGTTAGTGAGTTGGCAGGTCAAATAGGTTGTTTTTGGGTCAAGTGGGTTTAATGTTAGTGCTTTCAAGCGGGTTGGTTTTTGGTCAAGTGGATTAAATGGGTTGTTTTTTGGTCAAGTGGCTTGATGGGTTAGGCCAAATGGGTTGGTTTTGATTCAAGAGGGTTAAATGAGTTGTTTTTGGTCAAGTATATTGGCAGGTATGCAGGTCAAATGAGTTAGTTTTGGGTGAACTAAATGGGTCGGTATTAATTATAATTAAATTAATTTAAAAAGTTTTTTTGCGTTGGCGGGTTGATCTTAGTACCTCACTATCCGTAAACCCAACCCGGACCCGACCTGAAAAAATTCAGGTTAGCGGGTTGGCGGGTCTAAAGCATCCAACCTGGTTTTTTTCAAGTCGGTTTCATGTTAGGTTTTGAATTAGGTCGAATATTGACAGTCCTACTTTATACTATTGTATAGATAAATATAAATATTGAATTTATTATAATTAAACATATCTTGGTATATCGTTATTTGGTTTATAGTTCATTAGTAATTATAGAATATGTATCATAAACGTTGTTGTTTTTTACCCGGTCACCGACCGGGTATTAAACTAGTTGGTAGATTGTTCATGGAGCTAAAAGAAAAAACTAAAAGTTATCTTTCAATCTTGACCATTGAAATACATAGACAAATTAATCTTAGCCATTAAAACTAAAAGTCAACTTATATTATTTTAAATATGGTTACTAATTTATTTGATTTAATGTATAGTTTTATATTCACGGTAACATGATAATTGCTTTCAAATGGTGTAACTATTCCAGCCCATCAATCGACTGTAACAATAAAACATGGACATAAAAGTCAAAAAAATGCATAATTAAAATCATATTTCAGCACAGTTTAATACCTATATTATTAGAGTTCTAATGAACGCTTTTTTTATTATCTTATTTTACACTTAATATTCAATGTTAAAAAATTTAAATATAAAATATAAACATATTGTAATATATCATAATTAAAATAAGTTTTCTATCGAGTTCAAGTTAATAAATAAAAACAAATATAGTTTTATTTTAAACTTGTAATTTTGACATAATCTTTTATATAATCTATTTGAATAATTAAAAAAAAAATGATGTTTCGAATTAATTAGAAAACTATAAAATAATTTTTTAGGAAAGAGGAACGAATAAGTTATTACTTCAATTTTAATTAATGTATGTAATAAGTAAAAGTTTTTTTTTTTAAAATTAACAATATAGTCGTGATGTCTAAAAATTGAAGGTTTTTTTTTCAAAATTGTGTAGTTATATCACTTTATAATAAAATAATTTTTTAGCCTTTGTTACTTTTTTTTTATTTGTTCTATAAAATAAAAACAAAGCTTTAAATTTTAGTTTATAAGTTATCATTAATTCATTAAAAATGTAAAATAATAATAAACGAGTTTGATATTTATAGCCCTTAGACTATGGATAAGACGTAGTTCTTTTTATGTATAACATTTTACTAGAGTTTCAGTCAGGTCGACCAAGGTCAGATTGACAGGAAAATCTCTGACCCTAACTCGATCTGGGTCGACCCGAGCGACCCAATTAATACATAGGTTGGCACGTCAAATGAGTTATTTTTTGTTGGCAGGTCAAATGGGTTGGTTTTGTGTCAAATGAGAGGTGTCTTTGTGAATCAAGGGGTGGCAATGGGAGGAACCTTAAAAACTTGAAAGTTTGTCCCCTTTGGGTTATTTTTGCAAATTAAAGAATTTTACATGAATTTTCAAATCCAGAAATCAAGTATAAGAATTATCTAAGGTAGAAAGCAAATTTTGATTTTTGTCAATTGTAGAAACTTTTTACATGTGCCAACATTTGAGTGGCATTCTATTTTAAATATTTTATATACTTGATTTTTAGATTCGAGAAAAATTAAAAGTTGATAAAATGTTTTCCGAGAACCATTTTTTATTTAGATTTGATGAAAGCTTAGATAACGGGAAAAATGAGGTAAACTGGGGAGTATATTAAGACTAATTGATACCACATCATATAGCTAGAAACCTTTCGAAAAACTTGGAGTGAGTCTACCTTTAGGGGTGGGGGAACTTTCACCAAGTGACGTCGTATAATTGCTTGGAAATATAGAGAAATGAAAAAGTGGAGGAGAGAGAGAGAGAAAGAGTTGGGGGTCCTCTGCTGGCCGTTGAGGAAATTTTTTGGGAGGAAAACGCCTCATGGGGTGGTGTTGAAGGTGGTTAGAAGGCAACTTGGAGGCGACTTGGGCTCTCAGTCGCCTCACACCGGTTAGTTTAAGAAACGATTAACGATAGTCTTGCCTCATGTGAGTGTATTCCGAGTAAATATTGTAAGATGGAAAAGAAACTTGATGATCCGTGTATCACCAACTTTTGTCGTACATCACCAAACATGCTTTAAAATATTATACAAAGCAACACTTTAAAACATATTTGACAATACATAATTAAAAATTAATTGTATACGAATCATTTTAAACCTACCTCATGGGGATGACATCACCTCACCACTTAAAAATAGACTTTTCATTTTTTTCAACAACTCAACATGGAGGATATAATAATACTATATAATATATATGACACGTATACAAAGCGTCATCTGAAGACGTAAGATAGAAATCCCAAGTCTTTTTCTAGATAATCAGTCAATACATATACGCTTTTTTATTCCCCTCCGTCCACACCCACCAAAAAACTTCACCAATATATTATTCATTCATTTTCCAATCCAATTCACGTTAATACGTTATTATAATTAAAATTCGTGTGTTATGTGTATCAGTTTGTCATTTCAAACACCCTAAAATGTTTCCGTGTACGAGGTGTTATTTCAAACACATCATGGGATGATCGATAATTTTAATTCATTGTATTAATAATACAAGTAATAATACATCCATCCATCCATCCATCCTTCCTTTTATATAATAATAATAATAATAACAAGAATTTATATATATATATTATATATTATATATATATATGGAGAGAGATCATAAGAAGAGAAGCAGGGCGGTGGCCGGCGGTGGAAGTGGCGGAAGTGATCGGAAAAAAGAGAAAGAAACAAAAGGGAAGGATATGGAGATAGATCCGGTGCCGGTGGTGGTGGAGCCGCCGACGGAAGATGAGGTGGAAGAATTCTTTGCGATTCTCCGGCGGATGAGAGAAGCGGTGAAGCATTTCGAAAAAGGTAAAAGGGCCGGAGATGGAGCTAAGTTGCCGGAACCGTCAGGAGACGGTGATGATGGTGTGAAGAAGAGAACTGACGGTGGTGTTCTTTTGGATCTGAATACTGTTCCTGATGAACGGGAGTAGGTGTTTCATGCCGGCGCGTGTGGTTTGCGTGTATCAGCTGCGCGTCTTGCGCATTTTTATTACAGTATAAGTTTTTTTTTTTTTTTGTTGATTAAATTGCGCTATTAATGTAACCTGTTCTTTGCCGGTTATTCGGCTGGGTTTTGGCCCTTAAATGTGGTTTTTTTCTTCTTTCAGCTAAAAAGTAAAAACCCGAAATGTTGAATCTATATGTGGAGTTTTATTTTATTTTTATTTTTAGTACTTTTATAAATGAACTGAACGTTATTTGGGAACAAATTTCTCTGTAAATACTAGTATAAATAAAATTAATGATCACATAAAAATAAATACTTTTTAATTGGCTTTCGGGTGGGTTAGGAGTTCCGTCTGTTTGGATTGAGCCAGTTAGTACGTACGTACGTATCTTTAGCCATTGATACGTCATGTATGGAATATCCGGTATTGTCTTAGTTGGCCGTTAAAAAAATTGAAACAACCTCTCGTAGCAAACATTATGAACGTGAAAAACAAAACAAAAATAATTTAATGAATAAACATTGAATGAATACAACCGTTGTTTCTAGACGTTTCATAATTTGTTTGTACGTATTCATGTGTTCGTTTCTATTTGTTTATGACATTTAAACTTTCTTTTGTACACTACTTATAATTATTTTCAGATTTTAGATATTTTATAATGTTAAATTTACATCATATTGTTTTACTACATGTTATTTTTATTTATTTTTTTTTTTTTTTGACAGGCAAATTTTACTCAGACGCGTATGATGTGAGTCCTAACGCTCGTTCGAAGGGTATTAGTTTGCGTATATTTGTGTTCTTTCAAGAATTAACCAACGAACATGCATGAATAACGGTTTTATGTGTAACTATGTTTTTGTGAGTTTGGTTGTTTAATTGCTTTACATTGATGTCATGATTAGATATTTGTATTGCATGATTATATCTTTCAATTCATTGCATAGCTAATGAAGTTGATATCTATATGCTTATTTATACCTGTACATTTATTGGTACTGGTACGCTTTTATATATGGTATTAATGTATAGAATAGGTTATTGTATTGTTTTGGTCATGGCTAGTAGGTGTTTGGGTACGTCCAAAACCGGAAGATTGACTCTGTATTTTGTTTAAATTTTAATGGGTAATAAATAAACAAGGTCCCGTCTTTTTAAAAAATAAATATATATATAAAAAAGTATGTTTTAGTGAGATGCTTGTTAAATTAATCGAGTTAACATGAACAAATCTTGTTCATTTGCGTTTGGTTCATATGGGGTCCTAAAATTATACATGGTCCACATGTACCATATATGTTTAAGTTGATTTAAAGAAAGAATAATGGTTACCTAATTATTGAGATTTGATAATGAAGAAATCTCTTTAATAATTGTACTTGAATTATTTTATTTTTTAAAAAGTAGTGTTTTTAAACCTATCCGTTGGACCGGATTTTCTAAAAAAACTCAGTTCGATAACAACTGTTAGTTCGTTGTAGCTGAACTGTATTGAATCATGTGAACCAGTATGGTCGGACTAGAACCGGACCGGGTTCAAACCTGATTTGGACCGGTCAAAGCTGGTCAAATATCTTTTCCTGCTTTTTTTTTTTTTTTGAAGTTTTTAACATACATCTTTATTTGTTTGTATTTTGTAAATATTGTTTTAGTTGTATTTATTTTTTTTGTTTTACTAGTTTAGGATTTAGTAAATTTCTCAATGCTCTTAAAAAGTTTAAATTAATGAAAATAATGGAATAAGAACTAACCAGGAGGCCGTTGTTGGTACATCCCATCCAGATAAATTGACGGTACGTTTTAAAGCTTCCCTCCAGCTATTTACCTTACCCATGCTACCAATGAATTTCATTTCCTGTTGCTCGAATGTTGTCTGAAAACTTCTTTTTTGTCCACATACATCAGAAGGCTCCACATCATATATAGAACACGGGTAACACCTTCTGTCCCATTTGGTCCCGACATTCAATGATCTTGGCAAGTTCTTCCAAACACCAAGAAGAGTTTGCATAATTTTTTGAGAAGACCACCATTGCAATCATTGACTCTTGAATTGCTTTCATAAGTTGGGTTATATGGACTTCCCTCTCTGAAGCTTCTGGTCATCCTTAAACATGTATATTCCTGTCTAATCAAGAGCTGCATAAAGATGATCTACAAAGTTTTTCCGGGTGACTTCATCTGGAAAGCTTAAGAACATGTCGTAAGTCCATCTTTCAAGAGAAGATTTAACTAGGGAACCATCCATGGCCGTTTCCAAGAGAGCCTGTTTGAATTTTGCAGCAAAGAGATTTACTTTATTATGTTGTGGAGGTTTTCTGAAAGAAGGAAAACATCAAGGAAATATATGTTACAGGGGATTGGAATGAAATGTGGTCAACCCGCATATTACATTATTAGCAATTTAGCATGTCATGAAATAGATTGAAGTTGCCTATGAAATTCAAAATTATTTGTGATTTCATGAACAATGACAATTTTCCAAATTATCCATTTACTGTTTTGTAGATTTGAAATATACATATGTCATTTAATTGAGAAAAATTATTGATATATGGAATTAACATGGGCCAAACAACAAGATTGCTAGCAAAAGGTTTAAATTATATATCGGAGAAACCCAGACCCCATAAACCATGGTCCTTTGGATACAACTGACCATTTCCCAAAGACCAACCCCACTTGTCATGAGTATGACTATGTCATAGTTAAACAAGTCCATGCATTAATAGACACTAATTACAAACAAATAGGTAAACATATAAGGGAAGTTATAAGGGAAGCTCTTAAATTATGATTAGCTGATCTATAATAAGTATGAAAAAAGAATTGTGATGGTGTACCGTCCATTTTCCCCTAAATTAAAGGGATTCAGTTATATCACAAACTTTTATTAAGGTAGCAAAATCCCTCCTATAATAAATAGGGATTTAGGTATATTTTTATTAATTATTTTATGAAAACCCTAATTCTTGGTTTGTCCTCTAAGTTATTATCCCTCTATAAATAGAAGGTCTCATTATCAAAGGAGGATTCACGAACTTCACCCCCAATAAGCATATACAACTCCTCTCTCAATACTATGGCCGAATACAAAGGAATCCTAATTCTTTTATGACGGTGGTTGACGGCTAACAAACATACAACACCTCACGATAGGTGTAAGCATGATCTTCTCCCCAAAAGACATGCCATCGTCCCACAACAAACACCTTGGATTTTGAGGCGTAAAGAGGCACCGTCCCTACCTGCCGGTAATCGCCAATAAATCCTCTCACACATCTAATCTCACCCGAGACGAAGCCCCTAGCGGAGTCTTCATCCAAATTACGGTTTGGTGTTCAATCAAATTGAATGGATAAAAGTAAACTCATTTTTCTAAGTTATATGGTATAATCTTTAACAATTGATGAGTGGCATGAAATTAAAACCCTATAGTTCATTAATGAAAGTATTTTGCAGTCAAAAAATTGAGAGATAAATGTAAGACAGGGCAGGGCAGGGCAATATTGTATAATGGTCTTCAGGAATAGATTGTGTAAGTTTTAATTGGAACAAATGCCCTGTTATCCACCAAGCTCAACCCCGGGGTCGATTTAACTTGTTTAAGACATGTACCTAAACATTGCAGGGGTTATTACCTCACAACAATATGCGAACAATTTTGCTACTTAATTGATTCTACTTTAAATATTGTATACTCCATATGGTTGAGAACTGAACCGAAAATCCCACAATTATTTTATTTTATTTTTAATTTCACTCGAGTAAGTTATGACAGTTACCCTCTAAAAGTCTAGTTAAATCAACTTCTACTTGCTGAATATATCTATACACATATCGGTGAAGACCAACTCAAGTCTCTACAATGATAAGGACAATAGCCTTTTCTTGACTTTGTTGATCCTTTAGGAGGTTGGGGTAGCAATGAAGTGACATCTTACACAGCTGCATATATGCATAAAATAAATCTCCAAAATTTTGCAAAGATTTATATATGAAACCTCTGACATATTGGTGGCAACCTCATAACAACACTTCAACTGTGTTATGTTTTCCGTGTTTTTCATTACCAAAGGAAAAAGCCGGTAAGAACCATCTTCCATGTCGTAACTCATCCCTAGCATTGTAATCTTCGTTCCTTCGCATTTCATTATAATCTGGGATCCATGATCCAATTCCTATCGTTGGTCTAATATCATCTTTGTATACCACACACACCCCACATTCCTCTATATCATGAAATGATTCAAAAGTTATGACAATATCTTCATGCTCGAAACCATCGCGTAGATTCTGAAGGGAATCAATGGACATGTATCCAATCCACACATGGTCTGCACTTTTAGCAGTAGGTGCCATCGTATCAATATAACTTTCCTCACCTGACGGTTTAAATTTGATTTTAAATGTTGTGTCATATAACCAATGTGAACAAAAGAGACAACATATGGCCAACCCTTTCATATTGGTGATCTGATTTCGAGGTAAATTTAGTGAGATCTTGTCACCCAACCTACGATTGCTGAACCAATTGGGAATTATGCTTCCAGGGACTTGGACACTTAATCCATGATTCACAGCAACATATTTCTGTATCAACAAACATAATACTTAGATACATCATATGCTACAAAATATGTGTTATGTACATATCAGCAGAGACTAATCAAGATTATGACGATACCTGGACCACATATTTCATCAGCATGTTAGCAAGGTGGCTTTCAATCTATTCATCCTTTAAGAGTTTCTCGCAGCGAAGGAATGAGATCTTAAACAACCACGTATATTTATTTAATAAATCTCCAACCTTTTGCAATTATCTGCAATTATCTACCCTCAGAACTTGGATAAGTGGTGGAAGCTAGTTTCTCGAGTCTTCCACACTGACTCAAGTCTAGGAATTTGAGATAAGATATCTGAGGGATGCTTGGAGGTACACAAGTGATGAGGTTCTGACTCAGATCCAAATTTTTCAAGGAGGGCCATACATCATGCAGATTAGTAGGGAAGTCATCATCCACAAGATCGTTCTGTTTAAGATCCACTATTCTCAAAGAACTTGTATGTGTCAAACCCTGAATATGCAGATTATTTGGCCACACTCTTATAGGAATATATTTTATCATAGTAAAAAAGATAAGGCCGGTCAGAAGTCTGATAGACGACGATAGTGCCCTTATCCTGCCAAGACCGTCAATATTTAAGAACAACAGCCTCCCCATCTCCCCGGATGTCTCAGGAAATGTTTCAAAATTTTTACATTTATTAAGAAATAAAGTCTCTAGAGATTTCATATGGATAGAAGATGGGAGAATCTTAAGGCCGCGACAGTAACTCAGATCTAAGTTAACAATACTTTCGTGAAGCAAAGCAGATTGGTGAACCTCCACCAAAGACAAACAAGAAGACAAATCTAATTTCACAAGATTATTTGCGACACCTGAGACGTCTGAAGAATTTGTTATTGACCAACCATGTAGATCCATAAACTTCAGGTTGGGAAGAATGATCTGACAGATATAGATGATGTTAGCTAAAGTAAGGTCAAGATAAAACTTATAAACAAAATAATATGGATTTACTAAAAATGGTACCTTTTCCTCTATTTGTAGTCGTCTCATCTAGCTACCTGGCATTTCAAGGCCAACAAGCTTGGTCATACCTCTTGTTATTCTCAGAGATCGAAATGGGTACCAAGACCAACAAAGCCATCTTAACTGTTCAGGGAGATATGTTGGTTCACTCAAAGTGAATTCTTTGTTAACTAGAAGTAGCCTTAGTTTCTTCATGCTATTCAAGACTTGTGCACTACAACAGGCCGTAGGCGCATCAAAGAATTGGTAATTTCTAGTCTCCACTATGGCTTCAACTGTCTATAATCCCTGCAACCAATAAAGCATAAAGGTAGATATATTTGAACAATAAAAATGTTCTACCACGAGTAAATCAAGTCTTAATAAAAGTTCAATTTTGCCCAAAAAAAGGAAGGCTCAAAGAAAACGACGAGTTACTATTAAGCAGAAGGATATGCCTTACATCGGTTGTCGTCATTACTTCTTTGATTTCATCTGGAATCCATAACATGTTGTTTGGATAGCATTTGCGGACAACACACCAAACCATCCCTTGAATCAGATCATGCATATGAAAATATCCATCCGAAATGGTCAAAAGAGACTTTTCAATTAGCACAGTTAATCCACTTACAACTTCTAAGCAAAGACTATCAAGAATTCTCGTGACATGATGTCGTTTCTTGCCTTTGAAAAAACATGCAATGTATAGGAAGATATTCTTTTCAAGGACATTCAATCCATCAAAACTGATCTTTAGAATCCCATTGATCTCTTTGTGTGGTATTCTGGCCAAAACATTCAAGGCACTTTGCCAAAAGCCCAAATTTCTACCACAAAAATGAGAGCCTAAAACTTCAAGGGCTAAAGGAAGGTGACCTGTATGACTTACTACATCATGTGATAGCTCCTCATGCGTTTTTGGAGGGATGTTTGACTTAAATGCATATCTACAATTCTACAAAAGAGGTTCATAGCTTATGTTTCTTCTAGCAATTCAGGTACATATTTCTCTTCTACGTTGCATAACAAATGTTCGTCTCTGGATGTTACCATAATCCTACTACCAGTGCCAAACCATTCATGAGCACCAGCTAAGAATTCAAGTTGCTTAATGTCATCAACATCATCAAGAACAACAAGAACCTTTTTATGACTCAGTCTTCTTTGAATATGCAATATTCCATCATACCAATCCTTTACTTAATCTTTTTCCTTCACAATTTCCAAAATAAGTTTCTCTTGTTGTTAGGTCATTGGGACCGATCCAATTCGCGATTCCTACGACTATGTAAGTGCGGAATCCAAACATAATCATGATTTAAGGCAATTGAATGAATCATAAATATATGAACACGAAATTAACAAATAAGAACAGAAGATAAGAAAACATATATATATATAACTCGTATTTCATTGATCATCATAGATTACATAACCAAATGAGTATACATCTGTGAGAGTCGGGGCATAGATCTCTACCCCGATCCGTGAATAGTTTCTGTCGACTCAAACCATTAGCTAGAAAACCTAACCTAAGACTTGTATTTATAGGCTATAAAAGGGATGGGCTCTAAACTCGTGGGCCGTACAACACACACTTGTGCTTGTCCAAGTGCGCCCTGTTGACTACGCCCCTTTAATTGAGATGCATCGGACACAAAATGTGCACCAAAACATGCACTAACACTTGTAAGGCTTGGAGACCTCTATTATTAGAACCAATTTCTCTAACATCTGCCACAAAGCTACTACCCTCAAATTCATAGGAGATTTGGCGATTTACAGCTCTAGCGATTGTTGTCTTGCCTATTCCACCCATTCCCCAAATTCCAATTGTGGAAACATCACTAGACCCTTTAGCTAACAAAGACCTCACATGTTGTATGTGTGATTCCATACCAGTCAAATTTTATGCTAGACGAGATTCAGTGTATCTCAAGATACTCCGTACAATTTGTTTAATACATTCAGCTTCACGCCTGTAGGTTGAATACATTATTAGCTAAATAAAACTGTAGCAATGAGATATGGTTTCTCTGTTTATCAAGGCCTTGCATCAAAAGGTGAGCTCAATGGACAAATTAAAGTACCATACCCCGTTGTAATTCACTGTAGAATTAAGTACTAGAGGTCTCTTAATTCAAAAATGCCAAACAATGGCATCTGAATAGAACAGTGGGTCCCAGTCCCGCATTCAATTATCCATTTTTGTCTTCCAAAGCCTTTGTTTCCATTTGCAGTTTTAATCTTATATTAACATTTTTATTTTGACCCTTAAACTTATTTTCGTTTTTATTTTTTTACCTTCCTTGTTCGTAGACAAAGTGGATTCAGAATTGTCTTTCATTCCAAGGCCTAACTTGTATCCATGTGCTTCGGAGCAAAACGCGAGTAAAAATAAACCTCATTAGTCTACAAATTGTCATATTGTAGGCACATGTTGAATTATCTGAATTAATAAAGCAAGCGAGAAGAACTAACGCACTGGCTGTTCTGGATACATCCCATCCAGATAAATGGGCAACGGTCACTAGAGCATCCCTCCAACACTTCACTTTCTCCGCATTATTTTTTAAATTAACCTCATGTTGTTCGAAAGCTGCATGAAAACTTCTTTTCTGTCCACGGACATCCAATGGATCCACATCGTAAAATACAGGTAATACCCTCTGTCAAATCAGATGCCTACATTCGATGATCTTGGCAAGTTCTTCCAAACACCAGGACGAATTTGCATAATTTTTCGATAAAACCACCACCAAGATCATCAACTCTTGAATTGCTTTCGCAAGTTCCAAAGAGATGGATGTCCCTCTAATAAGCTTATTGTCATCCTTAAACGTGTATATTCCTGCCTGGTCCAGAGCTGCATAAAAATGATCAACAAAATTGTTTCGAGTGTCTTCGCCACGAAAGCTTACAAATACGTCATATGTCCATCTTCCAGGAGATGATGATGATGAGGATGTAACTAGGGAACCATCCATGGTCCTTGTCCTGTTGGAAGAAATTATGGCAAATTAACAGGAAGAAATATAGGTTGTGAGTTGATTATAGTATTTATATATGTATATATTGTTACGAAAGGATATGATACCCAACTTTCTTGGAAAGGCAGAATATGTTTTATTTATATATATTGTCAATCGGAGTTTAAGAGAGAACAAAGAATTGAAGCCGCCTAGTGTGTAACTATGCTTCCTCGTCATTTAGATCTTAATAATTAGACCATACAAAAGATTAATTCTATTGTCTTTTTCTATGTTTGATCTTATCTTTCTCTTATTATGAAAAATTTGTACGAATAGTATATATTTTGATGTGTATGGTGTAAATGGGATTCTTGTCAGAAAATTGGTGTAACTAGGAAGTCCGGTGTTG
>JAOEHQ010010225.1:0-16529 GCA_025447715.1 Asclepias incarnata
AAATTGGTGTGTGGATGATGATGATGGAGCTGGGTGTTCAAAACTCGTTCAGAAAGCTATATACCGTCAAGCTACCGTATACAAGTAATTTCTTATCGGCAACGGTACTTGGTTTTAGGAAAGATGGCCAACCTATATTACAAATAATGTATGTCTTACCATGTAAACGAAAACTTCTTTCTTATGAACCTGACTTGGAACGCTTCAATGATATTCATATTTCTGGAAACAAGTATTCGTGGCTTGCAGATTCATACACGGAAACGCTATTGTTGCTTGACCACTGAGATTGTATATGGTGTTTATGACATACATTTATTGCAGACAAGGCTGGGTACGGGCAAAGTGGAACTTAGAGACGATGACTTTTAGAACAGGCAAGCTAGATATGAAACTTTAATTGTGGCAGTAGCGAGCTGAGGTCAATTTTTCAACATTTTGTGTTCTTTAATTTTGTCCGACATCAAAACTTGTAATGAGATGATGTTTAGTATGAATAAATTGAATTATTTGGCAGTTTTTTATTTTTTATATTCATTTTTATTTTTGTTGTTTTTCTATTGGATCATATCAAACCAAAATAGAGGGTATGAAATTGGAGCCCCCATATAGCTCTTTAATCTGGGAATTCATGCTCACGCACCAACAATCTAAGATCATGAGTAACCCATCAAAATGGGCGGGTAAATGGGTTCCACCGACCTTCTGGGAGACCCGGTCTTCATTACAAGTTGTAGCGTTACGTACTCACAACGTCCCTCGATCAAATAATGAGCTTCTTGTGTGCTGAACACCCTTCTGTACTTTCTTGTTCTCCAGCATGTATGGTGCAAGTCAGGTTTCCTGAGCATGAGGCCTATAGGAGCAAGTAGACAATCGACGGGTTTAGTAAGCATCCGGACTTAGTTAGGAGGCGAATTCAACATCTCATCGTTAACGCAAGGGATGTTTACCAAGCGATAGGCGTATTTCAGTCGTCGGTTTCCAGTGACATGTTCATATAATATCTTTTTGAATTTTGATTTATTAACATATCTTGACTGTTTGATTCATAATAACGTGGTGTATCATTATTGTGCCACACGATATTCTTCATGGTGGTATACAAATGAAGCGTGAATTTGTTAAATTCTGATGAGATGAAAACCACCGTCGAGTTAAGTTGCCAACTTGCCATTATATTCTATGTCTGTATTCATCTCATTAATTAGAATTATACTTTTTTCTACTTTTGACATATCTAAGGCCTGTGCCAATAAGGAGGACAAATCCTTATTTCTTGGATTGTCACATCAGTGTCACATTATTTTCCACTTCTATTAATTTCCCAAGATTTCACTCTAACACTAATACCACCATCTTCACCAAATCCTCAACTTTTCTCTGCCACATCATCGCCACATCATTTTCATTTTTTTAAAACACAAAAATAAAGAAAACAACATTACATTAATAAAAATTACAACTCCTAAAATAAATATATAAAAAAACATTCCTAAAAATAAAAACTACAATGTTTAAAAAAAAACTACAATTCCTAAAAATAAAAACTATAATTCCTAAAAATAAAAACTACATTTCCTAAAAATAAAAACCACAATTCCTAAAAAGAAAAACTACATTTCCTAAAATTTCCAAATCCACATCACTGTTCTCTAATAACATAGTCACGATAGGGATGTTCAATACGATCCTGATGCATTTGGGAGACTGTCGATTGCACTTCATCGACCGGCTTGTTTTCATCAACCGTATTGACCCAAATTTCTGACCGGGGCCTCTGGGATCGCAACGTCTTACCAGCTTCACGAATTAGGTCCATAGCCAACTTCACCTTGTCGACCTTCTCATTCAAATAGGCGACGTACTGATCTTCAATCATGGTAGTTGGCCGGCCGACCCTTTTCAATTCTCGGATTCTTCGTGCTTTCAATTTTTTTTGGGACCGTATTTTGTTGAGAGCTGCCATAAGCGTCTGAAACTGTTGTTCATCTTCTCCAATATCCGCTTCGATGCACGATTTCACCTCATCAATCGTCATGTGGTTCACAGTCCCCCATTGGTTTTCCATTTGGAAATTTTGAAATGGTGATTTTGAAATGGTATATAAAGTAGAAATGGTGATTTTGAAATGGTATAGAGAGAAAATGTTGTTTTGTGAAGTGGTTATGGTTGATATGTATATATATAGAGTTATTTAAACATATTTTTAAAAAAAAAAAAAATTTCAACGGCTACTACCTTTTGCCATTTTACCATACAAAAATAAAATAAATATATATATATATATATATATATTTAAACATGCAACGGCTTTCAATACATTAAAAAACAAAAAGATGGCCCACAAATTCTCAATTCCTCGCCGTCTTCATGAAGATTTGAAGTGAGGATTTCTTCAAGGATTTCTTGGTGACAGTAGATGATTTTGAGGATTTCTTGGTGACGGCGGCGAGGATTTGGTGGTAGCATTAAGGATTTGGAGGATGGCTAAGATTTGGCTTGATGATTTGTTATTGGCACCGGCCTAATATCGAGCCTTATTATTCCCGTTCTGCATGTGACACTAGGCAATCACCATGATCATTGACCTGAGACGCCACAATAACACCATGCTACAATCTTAGCTTTGGTACCCCTTGTTAAGACTGTTTCCATCTCAACTCATCAAGCCCAATATAAATCTAATGGGGTTTCACTCTAAAACCATATGGTGATAAAAGGAGTAGCCCGTAAGCTTATATACATGCTTAGAGTTTTATTTATTTATTTTTTATTGTTTTCCAATGTGGGATGGATATGGGTTTTACACCCAACACATGGTTTGGTAATAACATTGTTGATGTTTCTTGATTTTGCAGTAAGAGCACTCACAGCTCGTCAGACTCATCCTTCAAAGACCAGTCCCTGTCAGTGCCACATAAAAAAGACTAATTAATAACAAATCCCCTATAACAACCCCAATGCCAGGATTTAAAATTTAAATATTCAAACACACACACATAGATTAAAATAAAAAACAAAAAAAATCCCACAAACACTCGTCCCTAGAAGGACATTTCACTAAGGACGACCCAAAGACTAATCAGGCTTAACGGTGTTCATTCGTCCATCTTTGAAGGACAAGTGGAGGATGGGGGCACTATGAGTGCTCTAAGGATACATTATTTAAAAGTCAAGCATGACATATTTAGCGTAAAGTATTTAGGAGCTTTTGCTTGGTTAAAGGGTATGTTTGGTATAGAACTTTTAGGCAATGTTTTAAAATCCGGTTGATTGCTGGTTCCAGTTCAACCAGTTGACCTGACAGTTCAACTGGTCGAATTAAGAAACCTTTAAAATGGGTTGCAAACATAGACCAAAATGAAATGTAAACCATAAAAAACGCAATGGATTTTAAAAACATCAAATTTGAATATCAAACACTTACAATCCACTTTCGATGCATTCAAAAAACAATGTCAAATACTAACAATCCAAGGAGAATAAAAAACCAAATAACAAAAAACAATTGTTCATGAGGCATTGAATAAAAATCATCCCAAAGTCCATACACATCATGATCAATCCAAAATCACATCTTCATTAGTTCATTTTGTACAATACCAAAGCAATATTGCACAAATTGTAAGCTCAAATCCAAATATTTTATAAACGAGTAAATATTAACTACAATCTACTTACAATATATATATAAGGGATATATAATGATCGATGGCAGTAAGTGGTATTTCTACGATGAAGGGATATAAACAAATAATTCGGACAGAAGTCAAAATTTTGGCATTTGCTTACTTGATTTTTTTTGTTTCTTGATATAATGTTAACACATGGTATAATAAATTTATTCTAGCAAATTGCAACATCCCATTTGTTTGTATAGCAAAAATTTGTATATAACAGAAACTTGGCAGTGGCTTAACAGAAAAAATTGTATAACAGAAACTTTGCTCATCGAATCACAATCATAACAGAAACATGGTATAACAGAAAAAATGTGCATACCTCTTAGACGATTTGTGTAATTTTTCAAAAAGTATTATTTATTTATTTAACTAAATCCAAAAGATAACTACGACAAGAATATCTTATCATTCTAGAAACAACGAGTAATCTGGTGAACGGTGGTCTTCTTTATAGCCAAGCATTAATCTGAGGTGCAGAATTTTGGCAGGAAGTGTTGAGGTGAAGTTAAAAGAAATGGTGGCCTGGCCTGCTTCTGGTCACATCTGGTTGAGACTCGAGAGTGATCGGAATAAAAATGGACCATCCAAACAGATGCATATATATTCCACTTGCATCCAAATTTTACTTTTGATAAGTAGTACTAATATATTTTGGATGGTTGCATAAAATAGCAGTTGCCTTTGTTTAATTCTTATACATAGTGGAACTTACTTTTATCAAGGTAAATGAGGAACATAACACTTCTTTTGTTTTATGCCAAGTTGGTGTTAATGTGAGTTAAACAAAACTAAATATTTATGTAATTTGTCAAAACTAGATTGTTATCAACTATGTCATTTATTAATAACTTAATGTTGTGGTTTTAATTGATTTGAAAGATTATTTGGTTAGTTTTGTGGCTAATGATCAGAGAAAACTTCTATACTTTGTGTATTAATCCGTGAACCATTTATAACTAATTAGGAGAGATGTGAAATATCTGGAATAGAGTAATACAGCATAGTGATCCCGTAATGCAATGAAAATAAGTTTTTTTTCATTGGTGGTGTTGAAATTATCTAATGGTTTAGCAACAACAAAAAAAGTTATTTTATGGTGGTTGTCGCGTGTAATTTAATAATGTAAAAGATAACGTTATTTGGTAATATATTAATTTCGTTAAAATAGTTTAGGTGAAAATTTTTAATAGAATTTTATATGTATTTTAAATTTCATAAAATCCATTTATTTTTATAAAACATGTTTTTTGTAATTACCAACTAAAACAAAATAAGTTGGTAATTAAATGAGCTTTGAAATGGAGAAGTTTGACTAAATGTATAAGGAAACTATTAATTAATGGTTTGTTCTTGTTGGATTTTCATATTATATGTGTGTGTGTATATATATGGCATGACACAACAGCTGCAAAACTAGGTAGTGGTTTTTAGTCCTAACGTTAGACGTTGCTTTGATGGTTTGTGCCCACATAGGTGGTTTTTTAGTTCAGTAGTCCTAAAAGTGATTTCGGCCAAGTTCAATAACAGTTTCATTTGTAACGTTGATTGCTTTAACGATATTACATAATGATCCAAAAATGATTCTTAAATGATAATATCCTATTCTGAGTACACATAATACATATAAAATCATGATTCAATATTGATATAAATCAATTAATAAGATCTTCTACATAAATGCACGAAGAAAAAAGCCAAAGATCCAGATTTCCAAATTATGGATGATGGAATCCCGTATTTTCCATTCCCAAATAGCCCTTTCAAGAATTCCCAGAAGCATATTATAACCCAAACACTGCAAAACATCTCTCCTAATTCTAATACCCATATATTGTCAACTTTTACGAGTCTTGACATTACGTTGACTAATGCGGTCATGTTGACCAATAAAAGGAAAACGCCTGGTATGATCATTGGTGACTTGTCATAGGTAAACCTGCCCACATTTAAATCATCATCACTACCATTCAAGCTTTGTTCTTTTGATGTTACTTCAAAAATCGTTTTGGAAAAGTGTGTGACCTTTAGGATAACACTTAAAAATCCAAAAAACCATGCTGTCATGGCGTTTACTCTTCCCATTCTTTGTAAATTCCACCATGTACGAAGTGATACACCTAAACGTTTGAGTTCCCATAATATGTAAAGATTATAAATGATAAAAATACTACTAGGGATGAGAAAAGCTGGTTCATTGATCTTAGGAAGGAAATGTGAGTTAGTGATGAGACAATATGCTGGAAGAGAAGCATAACATAACTCTGGAATGGACCGAACTCCCCATAAACAAATCCAATAGTAAGCAAGGGATTGTCGAAACCAAAGATTTCCTTTAATGGTAAGAAATAATGGGTTCTTAGTGGAGAATAAGACCTCAGAAAGCCCGGTAGACCATCTTCTTTGTTGTATCAATGAAGATGTATATGTCGAAGGTACACAACCCAAAAATGCAAGTGGCTCCGGTGAGGTAGTGGCGGATCTCCATCCTTTCCCATGGATGTTGAGTCCCGTGAGAATATCTTCTGCTGTTGACCCATAAAGCCAACCTATCTGCGAATAGATTGCAAAATCCATCAAATATCATAACCATATTTCACTTAAAAATGCAAACAGGTGAATTGGATAAATATCAAAATGAGTTCGAAACAAACGACTTCCAAAATCAACCATATCTTTTGTTATGTGGGCCAAAATTGCCACCAAACCTTGGTAAAATCTAGAAGTGGCAAAATAGTTGTGGCAAGTTTTGGTATGGGTTGAAATGTTATCGTCTGGATTAATTTACGCACTTTTGTCAACAATATGGTTAAATTTACATATGAGACTTCTGGCCCGCTCAACATTTTTACAAGTTTCCTTTTAAGCTATATATTTAAGAATTTCACCTATTTGACCATTAGAGATTAAAAAAAAAGAAGTAAATTGACCGACCAATAGGTATTTATTTCATACATTGTAAGTTGATATATAATCATCAAGTATTGCCTCTTACCTTTGTGCCCCATGACGTACCATACTCATAGCTACAACCTGCAACAAGTATTGCTACCTGAATGAAACTAGATGGACTCCTTCGATTTTGTATAGTTGTAATCGTTGCATTCGATCCTGATAAAACTTGAGCAGCTGATTCTCTTAACTCAATTGATTTTCCAAAGCTTTTATGTAGATCTTCATTAACCATGTTTCCTATTTAACCAAAGAAAAATATGAAGACTTAAATTAAAGTTTAGTTAGACATACAATTACAATCCAAATATGGCCACCAACATAAATAAGTTAAAATAACTTTAAATTTAACATACCAGTTTTTATTGTATGATTTGGAGATGAGCCATACATAACCTTTCTTCTGTGAAAGCAATTTGATCCACCATAGAAAGGCCCTTGAAGTGATACTACTCCATTTATAAGATACTATAAATGCGACAACCAGGTAACAACAAATTCGGTTGATTATTTAGATAGAAGCTACAAGAAAATAACTATTTAATAAAGGTCATCTCAAATCACACATTTATCTCTAAGTATAGAGAAAAGAAAAATCTCATATTCATCCTCTAAAAAAGTTACATTTCCAACCATTACTCTACATTTATTTATGCTTTATTACTTCATTGGTTTACAATAAACAAATTGATTATAATGAGAAAGTAGTTTTAAAAGATGAATAATGATCTTCTACATATAGAGGAAACTTGACTTTCTCTAAAAATTTCTCCAAACATAAAGGATCCATTAGAGTGAGTTTTATGTATTCTTTCTCAATATTTAGAAATAAAGGAGGGTATAGAATACCTCATATTGTTTGGACGCTTGGTGCTTTAACTAGTAATTAAATATTTGAACTACCTTCCCAGAAAAACATAATTTAAAAGTAAATATATATGCTTACATATAAGTTAGCAAGTTGATTCCCGAAAGGGTCATCTTTCAATCCGTCATAAAAAGCTTGTGGGAATTGGAAAAAACCATATTCTTCATAGTTGAAACCAAACACCATACACATTGCATGAAGAAAAAATTGTGGATTGTTTGCATACATATCACAGTCTACATTCAACATCAGAGGTGCATTTGTCATTACTCCTGAAACTCTCGTCTGCGTATAATGTGAAATGGTGTTATCATCTTCATAATTATGTACATACACATATATGGGGAACCAATGAATAGATTATATGCCTCCTTGCATATGTGTAAATCGCATTTCACATGCCAAAAAACTATGTTTGTACATATGTATAGGGAGACATATAATTGGTTCTTTGGTTCCTTAAAAAATATGACCTCTTTAGACAACCCGCCCCTATATATAAAATGATGTATATTTCTCTTCAAAGTTTATACATGCATCTCTATATGTATGTATATATATATATAGATTGACATATAGAGATGCTTGTATTAACTTCGAAGAAACAAAGATACATCATTTAAATTTCTAATGTAAATAATGGTGTTTGAAATAAACGAATATAATGCCTACTAACCAGAACGTTCATAGCTCCAGCTTTGTAATGATGCTGATGTTTGGGGTTCTTCTCTCTTGAGATGTATATTACATGAGGCAAGTCATTCGGACTACCTTCTTTATTCTCAGATATAACCTACAACAATTACTAAATTTTAACAAATAGAAACAATTTTATATATTTTTCATATAATGGGTTTCGCTAAAATACGCATAAAAATGTTGCTACACTTCGTAACTTTGACCGTTGGCACGGTCTCTTCGGTTTCAACCACAAAAGGTCATCATTTTTGTGAACCATTGGCACAACCTATTCAGTTGGCCTCATCAGTGGGGATCGTGTTCAAGCCACGAGAGAGTGACGAGGCTGATGGGGTCCATTTGACTGTTGCCAACTTAAAAAAAAAACTTTTTTTAACGGTTATATAACCCTTTTTTAATTATATATTTTTTTTAAAAATTTATCACTATAAATACATACATTCATATACTTTATTTATTAGCATTTTCACTACTACAACCACATTACTTTTGCTATATTTATACCATTCTTTCAAATCTTTATGCAAATTTTACTACAATGCATAAAAGAAACAACTAATCTCTCCCCAAACAAGCAATCCGTCCGAAGCAATATGGATTCTCAATGCAGTTTTGCCCTTTTCACTGTCAATCCATTTTTACAACCATTTTATCATCAAACCGGTTATTCCTTTGTCCCGCTACAATTCTATTATCAACAAAAAAAATTCAAATATCAACCACACCCCTAATTCCACGCTCAATACCAAAATGTCGAAACACCACCGGCAATTTATTACACGTAGAAAGCGATGTCGATGTTGAGGTCGAGTTCGACCCGAATAAGAAGGGAAAAAGGAAACAGACTAGATGGACCAACGATGAGGAAATGATTTTTGTGTAACGACAGGTAGGCGCTTTTGAAAACCCAATCCAAAGGACTTCTCAATCAGTTGATTTTTTTCTTTTTCTGAATACCATTGTTGTTGCATACAACTCTTTAGTTGATGCAACAAAATATGTAGTAACTTACGGTTATTCGGGGGATTCTTCAAAATACATATCGATCAAAGTTGACAAAGCGACAAGAAAGCCATTTACGACATCTCCCATGCACACTTCAAACAACAAACAGGAAGATTCTTCATGTAGAATTGTGTTGGCATAAACGCAAAGATTATCTAAAGTTTTGGAAAAACTACGGAGTTATAAGCCTGACTCGGTTATTCTGAGACACCCAAGACCTAGTAAGACTCAACGGAGACGACCTGTAGTCGACCCGACCCCGTCCCAGATACTGAACCCGGGTCTGGAAGCGATATTTCGAGATGACCCGATTCGTCGACAACTGAGTCGACGTTAGCCGGAAGAGTCAAAAGGGTGCAAGTTTATCGGATGCAACTTCATCCCGATATTCGTGTGATGAAACTCATGATCAACTATGCAAACCGCAAATATTCAACAAGAAACCTTGAAGACTATTCAAGAAGGTAAATAAAAAAAAGTGTTCGAATCGTTCAAGTTTCTCTAAATGCCAATTCCAGAGGGTTTAAGAAAAAAGGGATTAAAAAAAAGGCACAAGAAAAGACGTGACTAGAGTATGATGATGCATTTGGTGCAACCTCGGGAGCAAACGAAGACGAAGACGAGGAGTAGTTTATTATTCTTATTATTAATGTAATATTCTTTTATTAATGTAATGTTTTTTTAATTAATGTAATTTAATGCTTATTTTATTAAGTTAATGCTTTTATTTTATAAATGCGTGTTTTTTTAGTTATTGTGTTTAATTGTAAAAAAATAAAAATAAAATAAAAAGTTGAAGGAAGTAAAGAGATGCTATTAATAGAAATGTGTTAGATGTGCTAGTTTATAAAGTGACAATGTAATGCTGAACCATAAAATTGAAGAAAAATGTGTGGAAGATATTATTGGGAGAAATGTTATATGCTTCCACTAATACTCCAATTCTATATTTTTCTTAGCGATGATAGGTCAAATAAGTACAATAATATATTTTGGCCGTGTTATCCCCTTTGTTATTTTTATTTTTTACTTTACAAACCTCACTATTGTTCTTATCCTTGACACAGACACATACACTGGCCCAAATGCTCAATAAGTCAATATCGTTATGCAGTCAAATAAACCAACATTTATCAGAATATTATTGTAACAAAGTTCATCGTTTCTCAAAGCGATCAATCTTGTTATGGATTTCAAGTTTAGGCTAGATCCTCTTCAAATAGTAAATATGTCTATTAAACATGTGCCCATTATCTAGATTATCCCCATATATCACAAGATTTTTGTGTCTTTTTTTTTTTTTAGAACGGCATACCATCTCATTCCTACTTCTAAATTACACGAATGTCTAGGATGGAACCTAACACTCCCATATGTTTGAACAACATATCGGAGTGCTCGGATATAGTAATACCTTGATGATAGTAGGATGGTTTGAGCAATGGACATCACGGAAAGCAGCAAATTCTGAATTTTGATCACATGGGAACGTTCTCTTAGATGCAAGTTCAATTTTTGTGCAAAGATCCCCATATTCATTCTAAATGGATATACACACAAAATAGAGCATGTTAAAATTTACACAATATCAGGAAACCATATTTGACGTAACGAATTGAAATTGGGCACCAACAAGCTAGCTAACTACATCAGCCTCACGTACATGTATAGATATCATATTGGTCGACCCCAAGAGTACGTATGTCTATATAACATACAGATTTTATAAGAATTGTTGAATTTTGATTAATATCCAACAAATTGAATTGAATTAATAAGTGGAAATGATCTTAATTAAAGTCTTAAATATGAACTAATTAACCACGCATGTTTTTCCAAGTAAGATCTGTATCATCATATGTGCTGCGTTATTGGCTCCAAATACGAACTTAGTAGTATTTTTTGGTTATTTTATACATTTATAGACTTGTAAATGAGTTTTGTTATAAATATTTTAACAAAATATTTGGTAAATATAATTGCGCGTTTAGTTGTGAAAAATATTTTTTTGGTTTTTCATTTTAAAATTTCTAAAAAATGGAAAGAGTTTATCATCTCTAGAAAATAAATGAAAATTTTGAAAACGCGTTCAGAACTAGAAAATGTTATTTTCATTTTCCATATTAGAAAACATATATAATCTACTTGGTGGAGTGAGGCGGGGGGTGTCGGGGGGCTGGGGCGGGGGCGTAGGGGGAGATTTAATATAATTTGAAGTTTCTAAAATTTGGAAAATGAAAACAATTAAAAAAAAATATTTTTTAATTTCCCATTGAAAAGTGAAAAACAATGTTTTTTGTTTTCTTGAAAATTTTTTGAAAAACTATAATTTAATCACGTTTTCTGTTTTCAATGTTTTCTTAGAAAACTTCATTACTAGCTTCTTGAAAACTAGATTTTGTTTTACCAGATTTTCAAAAGATTTTATATATATGTGCATTATTGCAACCTAAAGTATCAATAACAGAGACGCATAAAAACAAAAGCAAATAAAAACAAATGGGAAGGGAGAAGAAAGAAAATTAAAGAAAATGTCTTAGAAAATTTTATACCTTCATCTTTTTCCATTCTTGTTGGAACTCCGACGAGTCGTTTTCTAATGGCGTGGAATTGGGAGTAAAGTATCGAAACGGAGCTCTAACTTGAACGTTATACTTTTTGCAAAAAGGGACCCAAATTTTTGCAAAATTTGTTGTCTCAACTAGTGAATAATATGTAATTGGCGAGCAACCATCGTCGGACAAATAAAGGGCTAACTTGCTTGCCGGAAAATTGGCAGCTAACAATGATAACACTGTGTTCATTGTTATGATGGCTGGTTCCAGAATAGGATCGGCAGTGGTGACGAAGATATCTACTGCTGGAAATTCCGATTCTTTTACCCTGAAACATATTATATAGCCACATAAATACGTACATTACAAATCCAATTATATACAGTTGCAAGATTGTTATTGTTAAAATAAAACCATTAAAGATTGAGCATATAGCCATTTCAAGATCATCAATATATATTTGTAACAACGGCAATTCAGAGTTAATTAGATATACAACGGGAACGAAATATTGTAGTCTTTTAGGCTTGGCAAGAAGATATCTAGCTCAGTATGTGTATAAGATTATTTTCTTATTAAGACTTGGAAACTACAAAAGAAGATTCGTTATTTTTATTGCAAGTGTTATACGAGTATAAAGTACAAATTAACACAAAACACGTCAAGGTGGCCTAGTGGTCAGTACTCACAAGAGTTCTTGGATTTGAACCTCCCTCGGAAAACATTTGGGGATAGCCAGAGAAAGGGTTTGAAATTATAGGGTTAAGCCCCCGTATATCTAAGTCAAAAACTCGTTCTCTCTAGGTAATCTAAACAAGGAAACCTTTAATTTACTCATTTCTCTTGTATTACAAATGTGTACAACGTGTAGCTAGCTAGTACATAAAATTTTGTTTGTAGATAATGTGCATGTATGATTACTCACTTTTCTTCTATGCATATCACATTTTCTCTGAATTAGTATATAAATGTAAGAAGTAACTCTGACAATCTGACATAAGCTAAAACATTCCAACAACTGAGCCTGTAGTGAGCCACTCGGGTAGCCTCATGTGGTATGAATCTATCCGCTTGAAGGTACTACTAGTAAAAACCAAGAAACTTAACAAGTTTGGTTAACTAAATTAATCTTTATTCTAAAAACTAGTGTGTTACATATTTATCGAAACAATTTGGGTATCGTCTAATAAACATAAAAAACACAGATAAAAATAGTTCATCCTTTTTGTCTACGTCATCCAAAAGAATCAACAAAGTACGAACACTCAAGATTGCAAACTTTGAATTCGAATTTACCTCTTTGAAAGTCGTTCCGGGTACGTTATGGTGGTAGATTGATTCCATTTGGTACACACGCAAAGAACCCAGATAAACGTGAAAAACGACTCACAAAAAAATGCGAGCAGCCATGGGAGGTAGTGGTGTTGGTCTTTGAAAGAAATAACTCGATAAACAAGCAAGGAGACAAGAAGAGAAAGGATCACGAGCTCTATGGCTCGTTCGATTGTGTTCTTATGCACTACTTTCTCTTGTAAAGGGAGACAAGTTGGGTCTTGAGTGTATTTCGACATACTGCACTACTTACTAAATCTATAAAGAATGGTCGTTTAGAAGGTGATGATGCTGTGTGTCAAAATGAGTTTTTATAGAAGGTTATGTTAACAAGAGACAAAGAAAGTATCAAAATGTGACTAAAATACCTCTGGACGGTTATAAAGTGTCATGATGTAATACCAATAATCATTGTTATTGATTATTTATTGTTTTAATAATCGGATTTTAAAAAAGGTAAAATAGTAAAAAGATAAAAATAAATAAAAATAAAAAAATTTACAGAGTATGGACGGTTTATGTGTGGGTGACTTCTAAAATACTGTAACATTGATTGTTCTTTCGGTGAAAAACTAACGTTGAACTGTTTTTCTTAATTAAATGGGTAATAAAAAATAACGATGATGACAACAACAACAAAAAAAAAAAAGAGCCAAACTTAAACAGGGTTGTTAGTGTTATAATTGTATACGGTACTAAGACCAGTGGAATGAATATATACGGAATTGAATTAAATTTAAATCGCCCGTATATAACAAAATTCTTAAGGTCATGTTTGATTGAGAATTTGGAAGAAATCTAAATAGTGATTGAAATGAAATGGACCGTTCATAGGGATGCATTCCACTCCACTTAACATTTACATAACAGTGGCGATCATGTCAAAATAATTGAATTGAACACAAATCCTGATTATTTACATAAAGAAAGAGTGAACATGAGGTTGTCACACATCTAAACTTATACTTAAAATCATTTACATGTTAATTTTTTAATATATTTTATAAAATAAATAAATGGTTTATCTTTTTGTTTTTAATTGATTACAGAATATAATTAACATGTGAAAGATTTCACATCTAAGCTTAAATGTGTGATAACCATTTACATACTCACCTTCCCCTTTAACTAATATGTTACTTATGTCAACTCGTTCAAGATATATGTATCCTAAGAAAATCAAAGCTACATGATAAAAATTATAAGTTGTCAAAATAAATTGAATGAACATGATAATTAATATGTCACAAATATAAACAACAAAGTATTTCCGCGGGAAATTTAAGAAAACATAAAGTTGTTATGATTTTTGAAACTAAACAAGTAAAGTTTATAATAGATTACATCCTTAGTGTTAGTGTTAAATGGGTTATTGTTGTAAGGGAATTTGGAAAGTCAATCCAGAGTTCCAGACCCAATTCATTTATTAAACATGCTACTCATGTCAATCTATATATGACTCGTATCTATTTACCCTCAATCCACACCCGTTTATTTATGTGACGTCCATTGTTTTAGGGGTCACCCGTACATTTACATACACCGATTGTTCTTAGTATCCAGATTTGTGTTATTCTTCATCGATATTGATGGTTCAGTTTCTTCGGTTCAAGTTCGTCATTGCAACTTGCTCTTAAGAATCTCGATCCATCGAATCCACACCTCAAATCATAATCTTATAATATGCTCTTAAAATCACTAATGCTACTGGATCTTCATCTTTATTTTTTATATATCTTTATATATACTAAATTAAAAGAAGGTTGTCATAATTAATATGCATATATGATATTCAAAATTTTGATCAACTCCCTTAAATTCATGAATATTCTTTAACAGTGTTCTAAAATTTTCATTAATATCGTTAAACTTAGATTACCTTTTTTTGAAACAATTTTATGTTATAGAAAACACCTATTTTAAAAACAATGCTAATTAAACTTACTAATACTTCAAGTTATCCATTAAAAACAAACAAAATATAATAAAAATAGTTACATTATGATTCTCGTGTATATACACAAGTCTAAATACTAGCATGTGATTATAAGACGCATCTCCTCAATAATCGTAAGTGAAAATCGAATTCAAATATATTAACAGAAGGACGAATCACACGAGGTTTCTAGAGCAAATGTAGAAGAACTTTAGTATTAGCCGTTATTTTTTAGAGCTCATTTCCTAAAGCTAAAATATACAGTACAGCTTTACGTTTCTTTTTGTTTGACAACGATTCATGTATGTAAGATTGTAAGTAAGTAGGTTGTCGTTGTTCTAGAACAAATAATTGAGATATCCAGCAAGTTATAACAAAGCTTATAAATATCTGCCCACTATATAATATATCAAAGACTAATAAAAACCTACCTTACAAGCGTAGTGTCATTAATTTTGAAATTTACACGTCTTATTTGTTATTGTTTTAACTTTTAACAGACAGGTCTGTAGAAATTTTCGATGCGTTTGATATGTACTTTAATTTAATTTAGTTTAATTTAACAAGCGCGTTGTGTCATTTATAAGGATATATTCATGCTACCTTACAAATTTGATCTTAAAAAATTTTTAGAAAGTTTTTTTACCATTAGGCAAACAAGCATCTTGAAATTCTTCCTCGGATGAAAAGGTGACGCTCTCTTCCTCAATCCTTAGGGCCGTTTGGTTCCCAGAATATATGGAAATTTGGTGAAATGAAATTTGAATTTTTTTTTCTTTGCCATGTTAGGTTAACATAGTAAATTATAAATTCAATTCCACCAAATTCCTATACATTATGGAAACTAAACGGCCTCTTAGCCCCAACACACTAAAATATATAGGATTTATGAATAACATCCGACTTTGCAAACTTGCCTTTTCCTTTGAACCGTCCGCCCATATTGACCCGCATCCTCCCATTATAATTTTTCTTTCAATCGAAGAGAACCCATGTGATATATAACTAATGCCGAATATCACCTAAATAGTAAAATTAAAGGCCCAATATAACCCAAAAGTAAGTATTTCGAGTTAAAGTGGATCCAAGTTTCCTTTGTAATTTCATTAGTAGATTTTATATCGGGCAAAGTGTCAAGAAAGATTATTAGTTTACCGTTATCTTTAAAAGAAAAAAGGTAAATTAAATATTATGAAAAGGAGTTATATATCAATTTTGAGTCAATTAAGGAGTTACATTTCAACTTTGTGGGCTTGATTAGTCAATAAACTTTCACTTATGTGGCGTCCACGGTAGGCCTGTCAACCAACCCGTCGACCCGAAACCGACCCGAAAAAAAGAAGGTTCAGGTTGGGTATTTTCGACCCGCCAACCAGCCAACCCGTCAACCCGCCAACCTGAATTTTTTCAGGTCGGGTTCGGGTTGGGTTGGCAGGTCGACCCGCCAACCCGCCAATAATTTAAGTTTATATAATTTTTTTAAACAGGTCGACCCACCA